>JAUESF010000006.1:12532492-12543813 GCA_032274765.1 Malacoctenus tetranemus
CTGCGATTTGTGAAGCTCCACTAAATTATCACAGTCAACACGGAGGAGAAAAATCATTGGCTCCAAAGTTTCTATTGGTGTGAATGCTCCTCAGAGTGCATGAATTAGGACAGAAGACAGCAGCCGCGGGGTAAACGTGGGAAAATGTTCCATTTCTTGCAATAGATATTGACTCAGTAGAATCCAGAAGTGGTGAAACCGCGAATGCGGCTGTGTATTGGTTTGCTTCTGGGATACATTCTACAGCGACTGCCAAGAACTGCCTTGTTCCTGAATGTGTGTGTTTATAATGAGTTCACAAATCTATAGTGTAACAACAAGCTGACACCCTCGTTATGAGCCAAAATAACACCGTGAAATTGTCCTGAGGAGAGAGAGAGAGAGAGAGAGCATTGTTTACATCTACCACATCCTCACGTACATGCTGCAGACGGTCAACGAGAACTCGCACATCCCCACATGACACTGTTGTATAAGGCTCGGGGAAAACAATGTAACAAGTACCTGACGTGCAATCAGGTACTTGCAAGTACATTAAGTTGAGGGCAACATATCGCTTTTGTACATGTTATTGTACATGTTGCAGTTTAAGGAACTGAACAAAGTATTAACTCAGTTAAGTGTCATGCAATCAACTATCAGCCATATTCAAAGTGAGTGAGTATTAGATCCATGATGTAGAGCGTGTGCAGGTCAAAGGGCGCAAATGTGACAAAACAGTGTTGTTGGGTTCCTTGAGAAAATGGGTGATTTTTTTGACTGCATTACAATAATAAACAAGTTCAATCCCCGAGTGGTGCAGTCGGCGGACAAAATGGGGTTTTGTGTTGTCGTGTTTCAGACACTGACTGATTTCCAAGAACTGCCATTGTTTCCCCCAGAATGAGCCTCTTCCCAATCAGCTTTAACATCTATAGCGTGACACCCTGCTGACGTCTCTGCCACCCGCCAAGCGCTCCCCATGAAAATCGTCCTGAGGGGAGATCTTTGTTTCAGTCCATCACGCCCTCACGTTGTGCAGGTTTGTGAATGACCGACGAGAGCTCACGCATAAGCACATGACATTAATGCTTGAGGCTTTTGTTACGCCGTGAATCCTGGAGGAAACAATGTGAGACAGTTCATTGGACATGTGCAGGTCAAACAGGAGGAGACTGATTGTGAAATAAAGTAGCGAAAACGTTCGTGCTTCAGAAGGCTACAATTGCTGCATTGCCTCGATGCCCCACTCAATTACAGACAGTAGATGTTACAGAAAATGCCAATGAACATATAAAAAAAACACTTTTAAAAATCTACCTAGAGAAATGAGCTACTTTTGAACTGTTTGATGTTTTAATTGCATCTTCAACAGCAAGAAACAACAACATTTATCAACCTAATACATTAGTAAACAGAAGTGAGAAAATAAACAGGATCTTTTCTGTTCAAATGAGCCTATTGGCTTAAAAAAATGCAGCTCAAATGGCTTAAATTTGTGAGAATACTGACGATAACTCCAATGTTGCTATTGAAGTAGACTGCATAGTTTAAAAGAGACTTCAGTGTAGGGGGGGAAAAACCCCTACATACTTGGAAAATATGCAAGTTTCCAAAAATACCACCAAATCACAATAGTATGAGGTTTTGTAATTCAGTACATGGACCCTGGTTTAGATCTTTTAGAGTATTTGAGTGACATTACTGAACAAGTGACTATGTAACATGCTGTGACTGTTGTATAATAAAACAGATAAAAATGAGGCAGGGTTTGTTTTACAGACAGATGCTGTAAACAGTCCTACAGAAAGAGAACAGAGTGAAATGATAACAGATGACGGAGCAGATGAGATGGGGAGACGAGGTAAAGGAGAGAGGAGAAATCTGTCTCGATGCGTATATGCGCTGGTGCGTGTCTGCATGGCACAGTGAAAAATAGCTCCGCATAGATGTTAGAGGATAACCATATAAAAAAAGACTCTTGTTACCATGGATACGCAGGCTTAGGTTTTGGCAAACGAGCTCGTCCAGTTTTCAACCAGACGATCGACACAAAGAAAAAAAAGGGGAGACACACACTGATCGTCGAGATAAAAGTAGAAAAAAAACGCAACAACCTTCAGTCAGATCTTGATGCCAAAACGTAACGAAAGCTGAACTTCAGACACAAATAAACTTTTTCCTCCTTCCATGAACAAACACATGTGTCAGACACGTCTTTGATCGCTGAAACACGACCTGCTCAGCAAGACCTGCCCACTGGCCATAGAAACGACAGTTAGACACGGCAAACAGACGGTTGTTGTTTGTGTTTGAGTGTCTCTTTTTCTTCGCAGACCTTTTCGCAACCTCAAGAACAGCACAGAGTTCGCGCTCTGGATTTTAAGCCATTCAATGTCACATGTCACCCAGCATTGCACACACAGAAGCACACTGAAAATAACTTAAAAATGATAGATTTAAAAAACAAACAATGGTTGTGCAAAATTCATAGAAATTCACAATCTGGGATTGAGTGGATGAGACTGACACCTCTTTCTTTGGCTTGTGCAGAACAACCGTTTCTGTCAGCAGGTTAATGTCGCCGTAAAAACAGCCATTGTCATTCCTGCACAGACGCTGCATCCATCAAGCTTGGAACATCCTGTTCTTTTATTAAAAAAACAAAAACCATTGTGAGAAGAGAGTAGTGCGTTGTAACCAGGACGGACCACCTCACTGTGGTCTGTTGCTTATTGACCAAATATCGCTTAACAGGACAAACAAGAACAGCAGGATGCTGATCTGACGTTGAACCTATTTGTATGGCAAACACTCACAGTATGTCATAAGTACTCAAACTCCATTGCACTTTTCACACAAAAGTGCAACTCTCAAAGTCAAAGTGGCTTAAGATTGAAATGCAGAATTCAGTCCACAGTAGTGCGACAAAAACAAAAAACAACAACCAAAAAAAAACCCAACAACATTCAACTCAGTTCCATGCTGGATTTCCTTGAAATCTAGGACGTGTGGTGAGTCTGTCCCTCTGCGTCTCACTGTGCCATCAGTGTTTTCAGTTCTACCAACACCCCCTCACTGCATCACTTGAAGCAGCCCGAGCAGCTCATCTGCCTGTTGGAGTCGAGCTGGGGCGAGATGGTGTCTGGCACCACGCTTTTCAGGATGTCGTTCTCTGTGGCCATGATGTGTTTGACCAGGAAGTTTGCGGCTTCGCTGATGTTGAGATTGTCCTGGAGGAACACAGGAAAGTTGCGTTAGACACAGGTGAAGAAAATAAACACGTGAAAGATGAACAGAAATGCTCCAGCTTCAGACATCCTGCTTCTTCGGGCTGCCGACCACATTCGAACCACGTGCGCTTTCTCATTCAGTCCTTCATATATTTTTCTGACTGCTGCATCTGTTTGCAATGCCCACGTCTGACACCTCCGCCTGAACCCGCACTTTATCAACTTTGACCTTTGAGAATGTTGAGCCTCATTGCCACAAGAGCGGCAGCTCGCTCGCACTGCTCCTGCACATTCGTGTCAACATACAATGTGTAAATGAAGACAGCATTAGCAGGATTTAGGGCGAAGTACGAAACTGGACACTTTAGCTGCATCACAAAAGGTCAAAAGTTTATTTTCCTGAGAGATTCAACGTGAATAAAGTGATGGAGAGAAAACTTTGGTATGAATCCACTTGAGAATGTTTTTTTTCAATGTGGTGTCAAAATGATTTGAAAAAGGTGTTTTTTTCCATCTATAACTGGTCTAATAAAGCTTCACTGACCCGTCAGGTTAAACAGACAGAAAAGATAAAACCTAATCAGACAGTGATCATCACACAGAAAGCCTTTATCAAGGTCAGCATATTGCTTAAATGATTCAATCGGGTTTTTTTTTTCAGTGCAAGTCGGACTGAGTGCAGGACAGCAGTTTCTGAGGCAGTTACTAATCACATTAATAACTCGTTCTGACCCCTCCTTTGTGTGGTTATCTCATGGAGCCATCTTCCATGAGGACATGAAATTCCAGTTGCCTCTGTGGGCATGTTGGTAACTGACTGAAGTAACCAAAGAGGAGGAGGAGGGGGGGAGGGGGGGCGTTTCCCCTGGGGGGGGGCGTGTGAAACACCCACTGCGAAGGCCCACAATCTGGTGACTGATGGCTATTAACATGTTTTGCAGTCAGCTGCACTTTTGCTGAGAGTTGCAGCACAGAGCACAAACACAGAAAAACCCTCATTTGTCATTACATAATTGTTCTCAATGGACAACTGTGAGCTGGCTGTTGGTAAAGGGATTGTTCTTCAGTCCAACGGTTGTCGGTTTGATCCCCATATCCTCTCGCCCGTATGTCAAAATGTCCTTGGGCGACACACTGAACCTCAAGTTGTCCCCTAGTGGTCATTTTCCTCACCCTCGCAGACGTCTCGAACCATCCCACGAAGCCATGGTCCTTGCAGAACTGGTCCATTTTGATGCCGTTGTTGGTCAGCTCCCTGCCCTGGTCACACTTGTTGGCCAGCAGCACCGTGGCAATGCTTTGTCCGTTCGTCAGCATCAGTTTAGAGTCCAGGTCCTCCTTCCACTTGACGACGGCCTCAAAGGTCGTCGGTCGCGTCACGTCGAACACTATGAAGGCTCCCATGGCTTCACGGTAATACACTCTGGTCATGTTCCCAAACCGTTCCTGACCTGTGACGAACAAATGCACACAAACAGTGAGCTGCATTCATTCCTGTGGCTGCATTATTGTATACAGGCATCATTTCGTGAACAGGTTTTTCATTGTTTTCTTGCATTTTTGCAGCCAAAACACTAATTCTGCTGACGTCAGGTTTGCAGTTAGCAGCGCCCGTGTTTTTCCATGAAACAGCAAATTCCTGTGGACTTATTGTCACGTTGCACTTGCAACTGCCTGTTGGCATTGTCAAAGTCTACATGAAGAGAGGGTTTTGGCGAGAGTATATGCAGAGTTTTAAACATCATGCATTGTTGTGCGAGCCACAAGTGAGGCTCAGAAACAGGAAGGTCACTGTTGCAATCGCTCATGCGAGTTGTTACAACATGACAGGAGAAGTAAGAGAAAACTGCAGGTTAACATAATAGCACAGTTAGAGCAAGTTTGAAAAACACATTAAAGATTTCTGAATAACTCTGAAGTGTGTACGGATGTGCTTTAATTCAGGATCTATTAAAACACTATGAGACTGAGATCTGGGTTCGTGGTCCAGATGTAAAATGAACCAACAACTCTGCATTTCACAATGTTTTGAGGCACACTAATCCAATTTTCCCAAATAGCCATGTGGGTCATCTGACCTTGACCTGACTGAGTGTGCTTGTTACTTAGTGAACACAAAGCTAAATGCTGACGAGTCCAGAAACAGAAGTGGCAACTGAATATTTCTGCAAAGCCTCCCTGAGGAGGAAACTGAGGCGTTTGGCAATATCCAGCGAATCCAGATTGAAAGCTTTACAAACAAATGGCAGGCATCCATAATAAATCATTATAAATCATGTTAATTTGTTCAATTATCACTAATGCTGTCAAAATAGAGGCACGAATCCAGCAATTTCCATTGTTGATGAACAATCATCAGCATGTGTAAGTGTGATATTACGGAAAAATGCTGAACCATGTGGAGCGTCTGCATGGAAGCATGAGAGACTGCAACAACCTGCGTATTGTGCAGTATTGATTAAAGGTGCTCGCAGGCTGCATGTAAGCACATCGTTTACTTGTGTTGTGTTTCTTACAAAACGAGTCTGTGTCGATAGAGAACTCACAAGCCTGTGGCTGTGTGCTCACCACGTCCTCTCTGCAGCAAAGTTTACATTTTTCATAAATATTCATGACCAAGATGTCAGGGTTTTTTTTGTTGCCTTGGAAGAAACAGCTATGACAAAGACAAACTGCCATATCTAATGTCATGAGGAGGGGGAAATGGAGAATCTGACTGTGTGTGAATGGACAGCTTCCTCTTTTAGTGCAAAAGAGACTGTACGAACAGCTCTAAGGAGCCGTCCTCGGCACTGCCGTGACAGCAGTCCCAGACTCACACGTCACACGTCACTTGACAAACTGTCATTCAACAAGTTGAATGGCGCAATCTAAAGCTTTACATAGCCGCAAAGTACAACACGTCAAGCCCAGTTTGTCATTTAAAACCCAAAGAGAAAGACTCTTGGCAATTTGGCCTTGTTCCTCCCAGCTGGATGGACTGTGAGCAGGTAGGCCAATCAAACAGATGTGACTTGTGATTTGATTTGAAGGATCAGATTAACCCCCTCCCCCCAGTAGCATGTGCCTGTGCTTGTGAGAGGAGATGACTGAGTGAGGATTCTCTGTTTTTTATTTACGCCACAATGACACTCCTGTGACTGACCTTTAAATCTCCCTCACATGGGCCCGATCACATGATGCAACATCATACCTTGAATGAATGACTAAATAACAGTGCACAGCTCTTCTCATTGTGAAACACACACTGAGACAGATACTATCTGCCCACAGTGACAGTGCATCTTTGACTTGTCACTGTTTCATAATATTAACAATTATAGATTACTTGAATTTGAAAAATAGGCATTAACAAATTCGAATACCTTTTGATACAACATTGCCATTTTTTCTCTTTTTTCCGCGCTTTGAGAAGTGACAAATGAAAGCTATGAAACTCGTAAACTTTGCCCACCTGCAATGTCCCACAGCTGCAGCCGCACCGTCTCAGAGTCCCAGTTCAGCACCTTCAGAGCGAAGTCCACTCCTATAGTGGCCCGGTAGTTGTTGGAGTAAGTCTGATGGACGTATCGCCTGATGACGGAGGTCTTCCCGACCCCCAGGTCCCCGATGACCAGCACCTTATACAGATGCTCCTTCCGGAGGCTCTGCATGCCGTTGGGGTGGGCCGAGTGATTGGTCATGTTCACCTGTCGGATTGCGGTGGGCTCCAGTGACTCTGACACTGCGTGCGGAGTTTGGTGGCTGCGCTCCCCGGTCTGTTGCCGTATGCCGCTCCGGTGCCGGGTTCAGGAACCGCCCAGCCTTTGGGTGGGGGAGTGTGCGACTGCTCGGGGGTAGGGGGGGTGCTGTTGGGAACTTGTGACCTCGCCTCGCCACCCTGGGGAGACGCGAGGAGCGCACGGGTTCGTGACGGAGGAGTTTTTTCGTCTGAATCCTCTTTCCTGGACTGAAGTTTTTTTTAAGCGTCCTCCCGCCTCCAAGTTGACCCTCTCAGTCCTTCTGAGAAAAATGTGAAAGCAATGAATAACTTATTATTTATAATATTATTATTATGTATTATTCCTCATCTTGTTCTTTACGGGAATTTCAACAAAAATGTTCCTAAATATGTTGGTTTCTTTGTTGACACACACAAGGAGGCAGAGGATCACGCTGAACTTTTCATAAATTAAAGGGAAACAGTAACAAAACTGCAACGTAAATCACATTGTTGTTGAATTAAAACCTCACAATGGCTGAATTGTTGCGTCCAACACTTTGTTGGACTGGTTTTGTTCTTCCTGATTTAAAGAGGAAGCTTGACTTCGTGTCCAACTCTTAATTTCCATTCCTGTCAAAATCAAGAAAAGGTCTGATCTCTGGGCACCAATTTGTTAAAGGAACACGAATGTTCTGTATGATCTACTGCAGCATCCAGATGCACAACACACATTGCAATGGCTACAAAGCACAGATCGTCTCCATGCAGAGTAGTTTCAAGACCACACCTTTAGCATATATGTACTTTAACACAAGTTTTACATGTTCAGACCTTGAAGCATTTGTTGAGGTTTATGGCAGCGTTACCTAAGGCTTTGATGCGTTTTGCAGGTGGTGTCAATCATAAACAGGGAAAAGTGCCACAGAGAGAAATGCATAGGACTGGAAATTGTCAGTTCCACAGAAAAAAAACTTGTTTGCATCTTTGCACCTTTGTATCTTTGCATGCAAGCAGCAAGATTTCGTATGACATGAACAAGACTGAAGTTTATCATATTAATGTCAATTTTTGGTAAAAAAAAAAAAAAAATGTTATTTATAGGCTTCCAACATCAACGTGAGCTCCAGAAGGGTTGATATAAATGTACAATTATCAACAAATGACAATAAAAACATCTTGCATTTTGAATGTAAATCTTTAATGCAGCACAAGTATTAAAAGTTGTCATTTCAGGCTCTGTGATAAGCAAATTATGAAATCAGACAAACTCCGTGAAGCAAAGCAAAGTACTGTCACTGACCATGATATGCACCCAGAAGGTCTGATTGGCACAAATTAGCATGCAAATATAGACGTTTTCTTGAATTTCTTTTTCTTACATTGAGTATAAAATACTGCAACTTCAAAAAGCACATTCCTGCCTATGTGAAAAAAAACAGAAAAAGTACAAAGGAAGCAAGAATATAAAAAAAGAAAGATAAATGTAAGAAGCAACCACATGAAAACCATCCGTTATTTCTTAAAAGCTGGAAAGAAGCAAGCCGATGAATGCATATTGTTCACCTACGTCCTCAGGGAGGCCAAAAATCAGACATAAGAAAATACAAAAAGAATGCATTGAATAGAGATGTTCAAGCATAAGAAATCCAAATCGAAACAGACTGACAGCTGGATTCTCAATGTGACCCAGTTTATAGAAACACAATGTAAAATACTGCAGAGACATTGGCACGTACGTCAGTAAAAAGCAAGGCGATAGAAACAAGCTGCTTTGCAGTAGAGATCTTTAAAAAACACATCTGGCACTCCTTCAGTTCATCGCTTCGAACTAATCTCATAAACACGTCAATATAACTAATGTTACCTTTACCTTGCTACTGTATCTATTGTTATTGTGGTTTTACTCTACAATATTGAAAAGTAATTCGTTACAAAACATGACTCGGAGAATAAAAACGAATCTTGAACTCATGCGACACTCATTCAACAAGTAGAAGTTGAAGTCAGAAGGTATTTTGGTTCAGACACGTCCTGAGGTGGAAGATCATTTTGGTCCACAACCGTTTTCGATGTACATTCAGTTCAGTCGCATCCAAATTCAGGAAATGGTAAAGACATCTTTGGGGGTCCGTAAGTTCTTTTTCAAATGAAAGACCTGATGACGGAGGCCACTGAGACGTCTCACAGTCCCTGGGGACGTAAAGAGCTTGGATTCGCCATGTTTTTCGCAAAACAAAAGGTGATTTGTGGAAAAAAATAATCGTAGTCCTGATTCTTCGATTGCTTGAGCACTGAAATGCAAAATTATTATTCCCATCTTCCAGGACTGACAACAAATTAGAGGGAGTGTGAAATGTGCCATGTCTGACCATCTGACCGTTTGAGTTTTGGACAAATGTCTTCTTGCTCTGGACCCCGCTGCGTGGAGAGATAATCCAGGTTCGACCAGTCCGTCAGCAACAGAAAACGTGATCACAGGATCACAAACAACATCAGTAGCAAGCAAAAAGAAAATGCTTCCTTGTGTTTCTGACGATAGATAATGCAAAATATACAACTGAATTACAAACATTTGTAGTGTGTTATGATACCTGTATTTCATTTTGAAAAAATCCAAAGATCACATGCTATGTCGAGATTTCCAAAGAAACAAACAAATATGTGTGGTAAATTCATCCACTTCTAACGGATTTTGCAGTGAAATTAGGTGTAAATCCTGCTCAGCTCATCACTGTTTTCTTTGGAGGTTGAACAGAAAATTTTGGAAAGTGTCCGTGAAAGCGATAAAATGCCCAGAAGCATGTTTCAGTTGGTCAAGTTTGCTCAGCTTTTTTACAGCATTTGATATTTGCAGTGTCTTTTTTTTTTGCCACAGGATAATAAATCCACTTATTGGTATTCATCTCCGGGTTCTCTCATTGATGGGAATGTGTGGGTGTTTTCAGTCCCAGTGGGAAAAAAAATCTGCAAAAAACTGCTTCAACATTCATAATATTCTCGTGTAAAAAGGCATCAGCGAGTTTGGTCCAATTCAAATCTTGGTCCTTTCGAGTTTGAGTGTTCCAAACAGAGGACAGACCAGGAGACGACAGCGCCGGGAGAGCAGGCTTATAGGGAGGAGGAGCTCTGGCTGTAGTGTCTCAGCAGCAGCTGGTCGTATTCAGCTTCGGAGGCCGGGGACATGGACGTGGGTGAGCTGCCGTCGGAGCTCAGGGAGGAGTCTCTAAATGGGGAAGGAGGCGTCAGTGCCATCAGCTCCTCCATATCCTTGGCTCGCCTGCCGCTCACACAGCTCCCGGCCAGGTGTTCGTAAATCTTGCCCGCCGGTCGGTTCTCGCAGTAGTTGGAGACGGCCGTCACCTCGGCGTACGTGGTGACCGTGGTGGCAGCCTGCCTGCTCCTGGGTGTGAGGTACTGTGCTGGACGCGGGGATCCATCTGCGGCGGTGGGCAGAGCGGTGGTGCCGGTGGCGTTGACGGTGACACCTCCCGGCAGCATCATCGTGTTCAGCTCACTGATGTTGGCAGTGAAGCGGTTAACCACGCAGCTGATCTGGTCCATGATTGTGGTGCCCTGAGTTTGCCCACCGATCATCCCGATACCGATGTCGCCCACGCCTATGATGCTGATATCGCCATCGTCGGCCACTTCCACACCCGAGTTGTTGTCTCCGCCCCGTCTCCTGGCCACCACATGGTGACCGGGCACGTAGGAGGGTAACACCGGAGCATCCTCATCATCCTCCTCTCCCTGGCTCCCTCTTGCCTTGGCTGCATGCTGGCTGACAGTGGGTAGAGGTGACTGAGGCGGGGAACAGGTGAAAGGCTGGGGGACCTGTGGCTCTTCGTACTGCTCCCTGACACCGTTGTCGGAGGGTAAATCTCCTTCTTTTGAGAAAGGCTTGATGATGGCTGTCTGATTCACCTCCGCCGGGCTCTTCTTCTTGACATGGAAAGACATCCGCTTCCAAAGATTTGGTCTGTAGCTGCGTTCATTTTGCTCCCATGTCACCGATTTCCCATTCGAGCTATGAAATTAATGAATGTTAGATGTATGTAATTAGTTTCCAGTCATTATCAACAGCTTTAGATATGAATCCAATGTGTTGAGCAAATAAATATAGACATGCATTAACAGCAAGACAATATCTGCGAATACTTACATTTCTAGGGTAATGAAAAAGAAATAGCATCACACGTGCTGTGTACTCGACCCTGCATCATTAAGTTCCCTGCATGTACCGTCATCTTCCCTCGAAAGAGGAACCCTTAAAGGCACCACATATCCTCTGGGAGTACTTAACCCAAATGAGGAGGCCTTTTTCTCTGCTTTGGGAGCAGTTTTTCTTGGGTTCATAGTCTGCCTGTTGCAATTGATTCTGCTTTAGATAGACAGCTTGAGAGACA
>JAUESF010000006.1:12561640-12575389 GCA_032274765.1 Malacoctenus tetranemus
TGCCTCCTACAAGCTCTCGAACGCTCTCTGCTTGTTTTAAGAGACTACATCAAGATTTCCATACTCCTACCTGCCCATATTTGCCTTGGAAATCCTTAGACGATGATTTACATTGTGTTTCAAGTCCTGTCTGAACATTTAACAATAATTCATTCAGGACCTGTTGCTCACTGTAATGACAAATTAGATCGACAGGCTTTGCCGCCTTCCAAACAAAACAAATTTGCTCCTCCACTCACAGTCTACAAGTACGGATGAAGTGCTCTGACTGCTCACTCACCTGATCTCACAGCCGAGGGTGATGTTCGGAAGGATAGTGGGGTCTGCATTAATCCTGTCCAGAGTGTGCATCATGGCCTCCACTCTCTGGATTCCATACTGCTCTCGCACTGCGCCACACTTCCGCTCATGGACCTGAACGAAGTGTCGCACAAACGGATCGTTTATCACACGCATGGGAAAGACGAGCACACACGCTCTCACACAACACGTACCTTATCCGCAGGTGGTTGGTGGTGGACAGAGAAGAGAGCGCCGATGATGATGTCCCCGGGGATATGGGCCAAGACCCTCCTCTCGTTGTTCTGGGCTTTGACCCCAACACGGTCCATCAAACCCAGCCAGCCCAGGTCGGCTCCCAGCAGCAGAGACACCGCGACCAACCTGACGCATATCCTCAAGCTTTTGTCCAGTTCCATGTTCCTTCTAGTATGTGTCCTCTTAGAGCCCAGGTTCAGATGGATGTGCTGTGGTTGGCATCGTGCTCAGGGTGTGCAGGGCAAAGGTTACCTCCTGGAGAAAATGGTGTGAATTAGCCCCGATTGCCAGTAAGTTTATGTTTTTTCTGAACACTCTAACACGCTCTGAGGACTTGAAGCTTTGCTGAATACATGCACATTTAGATAAAATGATCCACTAGCTTGAATCCTCAAGCAAAAAAAAAAGGAGCAGGCTGGATTCAGATATTTGCTCCGGATGATTTTTAGGAACTTTCAATTGGACGTCAAGTTGCTGTCCGTGGTACTGAAATGTCGGGCAACTTCGCTCAAACTGACACCGACACAGGACTTGAACAGTCATTTGAATTCAACCATCTAATCATCTCTGCAAGCTCAGTATTAACTTCAGCCTACCTTGTGGTCTGCCAGGTGGTGTGCAGCAGTCATTCCGCTCCAGATCGTTTCCATTACAGAGAAGCAGAACAACAAAAAAAGAGCGCTGCAGGTTTTTTTCTTGCTCGAGCTCAGTGAGGCGCCTAGCTACAGCAAACTGCAAATAGCAGCAGATAATACAGCCCGTTATTGGAACATGTTTGACTTACTGACGCACACGACAGCCCCCCTCCTGCTCTTCTACCTCCTCCTCCTCCTCCTCCTTTTCTTCTTCATCCTCCTCCTCCAAAACAGAGGAAAACATGGAGCATCAGCAGTGACTAAATGAAAGGCTCGGGCGAAATAACAAAAAAAACAACAACATGATTAAAGGCAACATATTCAGAGGGATGGATGTGAGAAGTAGTCGGTTGTACAAACTTCCGGAGTCCCTCGCCGTGTTACTGTGATCAACACAAATCGATAGATTAAAGTAGGTTATGTCTAATTGATTTGGTAAAATCGGCTGTTACACGCGTCTGTCTGTTGTCAGCTGCCCCTCAGAACCGTGCGTAAAATGAGGTTTTTGCCGATCATTAGGCGATTGAAGCGTCTGGAACAAGGAGACAGTTTCATGCGATTGTGCCTGCACGGGTAATTGAAAAAGAAAGAAAAGGGGTGAAAGCAGAGTTTCTGCTTGTTGCTTTACAGTTTTTCATTTGGAAAAAAAACGTTTTTCTGTCTATGTTGAGAGAATCAGAGGCGCAGGCTGGTGCGCTGAAAATGTGAAGTTTGAAAGGAATCTAACGTGACAAGATTGAACTGACAGTAAACGCATACATTGATCTCCACCATTCGAGCTCACAGTTGCTCAGGACTGTGTTTCAAATTGCTCGACAATGTTGCCGTTTGGTTTGAAGAAACCAGACGCTTCAGAGTGGCTGCAGGCTTGACAGCAGAGGCAAACAGGTTCAACAAGTCACACTGCAGTTAAGACCTTGGTGGGTGGGTCGTTGGATGAGTTTCCCTTTTTTTTTGGTACATAGTGATTATTTTTTCTGAATGTTTTTGATGAGCGTCATAACGCAACAACATAAACAATTTCAGTCTCGTCGAATGAAGGGCAGAAAACTGACGGAAGAGGCTATTTCCTGAAAATTAATTATAATACACAAATTTAATGACATTTTCCGAGTGAAAAACGTGCAGTTTGTTGCCTCGGGAGACAGAGCTCATAATAAGGTGGGCCCACACACCAGCTTCATCACGTTTGCACAAGATGCATGGCTCCCTCTGGTGGAGGAAGGCAGACGGTCCTTGGCTGGACGCTCTCGCCCCACATCACGTGCAAAGCTGCTCCAAAGTCAGCCAGAGAATTAAAGGTCAGGTAGCACAGTGGGTGCACTCTCATATGAGGAGAGCCACGTGAGACGGCTGCATAAACTGTGTCCTCTCTTGCTTCTTCTACTTGGAATTAAAACAAGAGGGTGCTCGAGGGCAAGGCCTTTCTCATCAGATGGTCCCTCTGTTAATTCTTTGTTTTAAGCCTATGCTCTTTTATGCCTCTGCTCTTTTATGTGGAAGAGATGACGTCTCATACGGCTTGGTGTCATGTGATCACAGGGTCGAAACATCCCGATTCAAGACAGACATTGGGTGTTAACCACCTTTGAAAAATCCCAGAACATGAAGTGTATATTGTGTGTATATATACACACAAATGTACACATGACTGTATATTTGTCCTTTTTTGTTGAGGAAATGTCCTGAGAAGATAATGGCTCTTTTTTGTTAGGACAAGTGGTTATCTCTCCTCACAGTGCAAAGGTCTCCTATTCGAAAGGAGATGGAGCTTTTTTCTGTGTGGAGTTTGCATTTTCTCCCTGTGCTTAGGTGTGCTTTGTGTCCATCTGATCGTCTGTCTCTTGGTTTTGCCCTGTGATGGACTGGCGCCCTGTCAAGTGTGTAGTTTTTCTTTATTATTAACACCAGCTGGAGTCGGCTTCAGCACCCTTGTGGCCTTTGAATGGAATAAGCAAAGGTTGCAGAAAACGAGTGAGTGGGGTCGATAAAGCCTGGCCACAGAATGTAATAATACCACTTGTTTAAACGTTGAAACATCACATTTTCCTGAAATCAACTGATCAACTCAGAGGGGGGGGGTCCTGGCTGGTTTGAGATATAATGGTGACAGTAAACGTGTGAGTTTTGGTATTTCCTGATCTTGCTCATGTTTTTTTTCTTCATTTTCACAGTTCTGGCGCTGCCATGGTGATTTCACCCTGTAATTGCAGGGAAAACTGAAGACTTAAATGTGTGTGTGAGTGTGTGGTCTGGGCAATGATTATGTTGTGGGGACCCAACTCTGTTCCCATAGACACATGACGGTGAGTTTGTGTAATCAGGCAGAAGGAGAGTTTATAATCAAGCGAATAAGAAAACTGTAAGTGTCTTTATTTGTCCTAAACTGTTATAATACTAGGTTGGCGTCACAGTTCATTGTCAGTTTTGATAAGCACCATATCAGGGCTTGTGCCATTTAAAATGGTTTTGTGGAGGAATAATTCTATTTAAATGCAGGAAGTTTGGCTGTAATCTCGGGACGTGCTTGAGGGCTAATTCCCCCCCCCCCCCCCTCCCCTTTATGAAGTATGTTGGGGGTTAATGTGGCATGTGACTGCCTTAACCAAAGGGGGTGGGAGGTGAAGAATTTCAAGCCAAGAATTCTTCACACGTTCAACTTTCCAACTTTGCACATTGTATTCAGGGGGGGACTCGTATCTCAGGGAGCGGTCGGCGTCTCTGTGGTGAAATAATAAAAAAATCCTGCGGTAATGTTGCCTCTGTCGCTCTGCACTCTACTGTTGTGTTTTGTGGCCAGCCATCAACAGTTCCCCCGTCTGTGCGCGACCCAGGAGGCCCTGCGCACCAAGGAGTGCTGCCCGCCTTGGGGAGGGGATGGCTCGGCCTGCGGAGCCAGCTCGGGCCGGGGCTTCTGCGAGGATGTGGACGTCAGCGATCAGCCCGACGGGCCGCAGTACCCCTTCTCGGGGCTGGACGATAGAGAGCGGTGGCCCCTGGTTTTTTACAACAGGACTTGCCAGTGCGCGGGGAACTTCATGGGATTCAACTGCGGGGACTGTAAGTTCGGGTACTTTGGACAGAACTGCAACGAGAGGAGAGAGTCTCTGAGGAGGAACGTCTTCCACCTGTCCAGGTCCGAGAAGATCAGACTGGTTTCTTACCTCAACCTGGCCAAGCAGACGGTCAGCACGGACTACGTCGTTGCCACTGCGACTTACAGCGAGATGGGGAACGGCTCGAATCCCATGTTCGCCAATGTGTCCGTGTATGATGTGTTCGTGTGGATGCATTACTACGTGTCTCGCAACGCGCTGTTAGGCGGACCGGGGAATGTCTGGAGCGACGTGGACTTCGCGCACTGGGCTCCGGCTTTCCTGCCGTGGCACCGCGTCTACCTGCTGCACTGGGAGCACGAGATCAGGAAACTGACCGGAGACACCAGCTTCACCATCCCGTACTGGGACTGGACGGATGCCCAGGGATGTGCCGTGTGCACGGACGAGTTGATGGGGGGCCGGAGCCCCCAGGACCCCTCTCTCATCAACCCCGGATCGGTTTTCTCTTCCTGGAGGGTAATCAATGAATCCTCAGGGTTTCCTTCACTTCACTACCTCCTCTTCCATTTATTCCCATCAAAAATAAAAGTGCACCTCACTAATTATGATAGAATGAAAAAGTTATTGTTTCCCCTATGATTTTAGAGCAAAGGGATACTTTATGTGTCAATCTTCTCTCACCAAAATGTATTATTTCTACTTCCTATTTAGAAGTCATGAAAAAAAACACAATAATTTTTTTGTGTTGCAAAAAAATACAAAGCCAATTACTCTTTTATGAGAATCTACATCTTTCAGACGTCGTTGTATATAAGTTATCTGTTAAGACGTTCTGTTCTAAATTTACACACATTTGAAACCTCATTTTTCTTTACAAGATCAGTTGTTGTGTAATAAAAAGAAACAACTTCTGAGCTTCGCCTCTGAGTCAAAGGCTCAGCAAAGTGAACAGGGCCTTCATGTGACCTCAGCTTGGAAATAATTTCCAATTAATGACCAAACTGTTTTTTTTTCTGGCATTCACATCGTTGTTGGGATTTGTTCTGGCTTTTGTTTATCTGCATCTGCAGGTCCTGTGCTCTGAACCCAGCGACTACAACGACAGGGGTGTGCTGTGTGATGCCAGGGAAGAGGGCCCGCTGCGGCGCAACCCTGGAAACCACAATCGCAATTTGGTTGAACGACTACCAACTTCTGCGGAGGTGGAGTTCACTCTCAGCCTGCCCGACTATGACACCGGAGCAATGGACCGCACCGCCAACATGAGCTTCAGGAACACTCTGGAAGGTCAGATAAGCCTGACCACAGACGCACAGACACACACTCACTCTGATTCTCCACTCTGAACTCCACTTTTGACTGAGCAAACTTAAGGCTCGTTTATCTTTCAATTATTATTTGAAATCCGATTGACTTTTTTAGAATCCAGTTAATGTGAAACTGTGTGGGAACTACAATCAATACAAATTACATTCAACAGTGTAATATTGTGCATCGCTTTAATATTGATCGAATCAGTTGTATCGCCTACAGTTGCTGGCTGGTGTGCATTATGACAAAGTTAGGAATAACCTGAGGTCAACATTGGAACAAATTCAGTAGCTAATGAAAGGCAAAAGATTATGCACTAATAATGACGCAATTTAGATGTGACTTTTTCTCATGAAAGTTTTAGTCTTATTCGGATTTTGTTGTCGCCAAAGTGTGAGGGGGATCTCATTGCAGTTTATCTAGACTGTCAGATGATCACATCGCTCTAATTTCCCCCGAAAACTTCCTAGTGCGGGAGAGCAGTTTTCTGACTCGCCTGCCTGCTTTCACAGAGAGCCATTGTCATTCATATCTTGTAGTAAATTCAGCGCTCGTCTGTTCAAACAGTTGAACGCAGGCTGTACTCTGCATCCATTCTGAAAGGACACACCTCCACTGACAGGGCTTCAAACGAAAAATGAAAAAGTCCAATTTCTTCACACTGCCGGTGTGATACACGCGTGTTCACTCAGTTAATATTTGTTTTTGGCTTCCTCATTCACTGCACATCGACACCTTGATCACTTCTGATCCGTCTTGCAGGATTTGGGGACCCTCGCACCGGTTTAGGCAGCAGTCCGCGCCTGGGCATGCACGCTGCTCTCCATGTGTTTATGAATGGCTCCATGTCCTCAGTGCAGGGCTCCGCCAACGACCCCATATTCCTTCTTCACCACGCATTTGTGGACAGGTGAGATGCACAGACACACATTTTCATGATCCTACTTTCTCTGTTCACTTTGTCCTGTGCAGCGTTGCAATATTCTCTGTCTTTCTCTGTGGAAGTCTTTATGAACAGTGGCTCAGGAGGCACAGACCATCCCCTTCCCAGTACCCGACGTCTAATGCTCCTATAGGGCACAATGCGGAATATCACATGGCACCATTCATGCCTCTGCACCGAAACAGAGAATACTTCATTTCCAGCAAGGACCTTGGCTATGAATACTCCCATCTGCTCGGAGCTAGTAAGTTCCTTTTCACATCATTAACCTTTGAAAAAAAAAAAAATCATTTGATTCCCTCCAATTCACCTCCTGTCCTTTAGCGTAGTCAATAAGTTGAGCAATTCTTATCCCACAAGAAAATTCTGCCTTTAGAAATAATTAGCGACGCTTTTATACATCCGTTCTAATCTCTCTCCTAATTCTCTTCCTCAATGAGATGTTTCACAGTGATTGTTCTTACCATCTTTGCAGGCCAGCGGTTTGCAGAATCCCTGCATCCCTTCCTGGAGGACTTGCAGGGTGTGTGGCCCTGGCTGCTGCTCGCAGCTCTCTGTGGTGGAATTGTGGCAGTCGCCATGACTGCAGCCATCCTCGCTGCAAAGCGGAGATACAGCGGGTCGTCGTGGGGGAGAAGCTGGAAAAACCTATTTGCGCTCCCTGAAAGACAGCCACTTATCTGGGGCGATGACGGAGCTGAATCCAAGCACCGGAACTACCAAACAACTATGTGAAGCCACAGTGTGTGCAGTGACGTTCCTGCTTGTGAATTTTAATAAGCACTGTGAATGCTTCATTAAATGGACAAACTGTACCGACTGTTTAAATATTGTTGTCGAAACTGTAATAAAGTGTAAAAAAAAACACCTGCATGAACATTTTTAAATGGATTAAGAGGCATGTGGAACTTTGATGACTTTCCACCCACAACTCGTGACTTGTCAAACTGTGTTTAGATGGTTTCAGACTTGGTCTGTGTAGGATTTAAGGTGCCTGTCATGAAAATGTTCCATCATGACTTATCATATTTATCCTTTATGGTTCCGTTTCTGCAAATTCCTTAAAAAAAAGAAGAAAAAAAAAACGATGTGCCTTGATGTGTTGCATCAGCCACGACAAAAGAACATATTGATATCCAACCACAAGCCTGAGTAAAAACCACAAAATATTTACAAATTATCAGATGCCTCTGGGAGCCGTCTTTTATCGTCTTTGTGTGGGAGTTGACTGAGCCACGCTTTGATTAATATTTGAATTGATTTATGTTTGTGATGTGCTTTTGGAGAGTGAAAAAAAAGAGAAGCGATGATCTCCACTTTGAAAGTCAAGATCTGACACCTCAGCTGCATTAGGACTGAGTTCAATAACTTGGGCTTGGAGTTATGCAAGTTTTAAGAAAACTTTGTGACATTTGTGAAGGAAAAAAAGGAAGACATCGCAAACCCCAAAGTAGATGTAGTTCAAAAATAATAACTTGAAAGGTCGCACCTAGTTTAATTCATGAGGAAGTGTTTCATTTCTGCAAACGGTTGGAGGAGTTTGACATTCCAACGAAGGCCTGTTCAGAATGTGTGACTGCATTCGGATTCATATGAACCATCGTACATCAGTGATTCCTTAAAAGTTCAAGACAAAAGTTTATTTTTCTTTTGGTAAGATAAATTAACTTCATTTATTTTTCTCCAAATACGTTTCATACATTCCCGGCTTGGACACATGCTGTCTGGTGTAGCGTTCCTATAATACAGTACTTTGTTCAAAATGGGTTGTATTTAAAACGGCATTCCCAGGTAATACAGTACATTCTCCTTGAAGAAAGAAATCCACATCATGTTTGGAAAATATATTCGGAGATAAATACAACTTTCAAATGCAAAAAAAAAAAAAATTGCATCTAAGTATACATTATGTAAAATTACATGGAAAAACAAGAGCTGATACGTTGGGGCAATTGGAGCCTGTTTTTTTCATATTTCGGGGTCCCAAGGAAAGAATGTCATTTGTTATCACACTTTGTTTTGGAAGTCTCTATAATACAAGTGTAGACACTATTGCAACATAAATTTCTGAATCAATACACAGGGTTGCTTACACATCTTAGATTGGAATATCTCTATTAGGAGGGTCTTGAAATAAGGATTCTCCCCTTTTGGTTTCACCTGAATTTTTGCAGTGTAAGAATAGAAAAAATTCCGTTGATTTCGTTTTGTTTTGTGCTCCGTCGTTGACTCGGCAGACATGATTGCACGGATTGCACAAACAACAACCATCAGAAATGTTTGATACCAGGTTGCATCACTGGGGCCGAGTTCTTTTGCAAAGCAGAGTATTTATTCTCATGTGATATAAAAAGATAACACAATGCAAGACATCGAAAAGAACTGATGAACTCACAGTATGGAATGAAAAAAGAAACAGACACACACAACAGTGAGTCTACCATTTGAAATACATGTGGTATAAAAAAATGACAAAAAAGGCAAAAGCTTTGGACGCGATTGAAACCGTTCCCATATTATGGGGTCATATGATGACTTTATACGCCTGCATGTATCCGAGTCTGGTCAAGTATGATCGCTAGCTCTTATATTATTGTAAGATATCTTTTTCTGAGGATTTCAGTGCAATTCAAATGGGTGTGTGTACATTTCAATGAAATGCTAAACTACCCTCTAGCATTCACACTGACAACATGGTGGATTAGGCTCCAAAGAATTGAGACAAATGGACAAAGTTCTACCCTCTGAGAAAGAGTGGCAGCGCACGCATAGATGCCATGGTGGGGATCCAGAACAACTTTCCAAATCAGCAAAAGAAGTTGAAGATGTGTCTTTGACTCGGCTCATCATACACACAGAACCTCTTGTACTCGATTTCCTATTATTCACCCTCGTCCTCGCTCTCAGCCTCTTCCTGTTTCTTCTCACTCTCCTTGGGTGGGGGCACAGGAGGGGGGAGGTCCAGGCGAGCCCAGGACATTGCCTCAGACTTTCTCATGGCTATCTCGATCTTGGCTGCCAGCATGTTCACTGTACTTTTACTCACATCGATCACCTACAAAGACACGGTGTGATTTAACAAAGAGGTGCTCAAAAAAATCTATTTTGCCAGATTTTTTTCAATCCAAAACTGCAGAAGGAGCAAAGGGATTTCCTCATGACAGCGTAGTAACACTGTCTTCAGAAAAAGTTACTCACAGAAAAACTAGGTTGGTGAACAAAAGCATGTTATCAACAGTTCAAACTTGTAATTTATTTTCTTTAAAAAAAAGGAGCATTCACCGCTGTAAACGATTCCAGCAAAGATTAACAGGGTGTCAAATAAACCTGATCTTTTCGTGTACAAGCTGCAGTGATTAGATGGCAGTACAAAACGGAATAAATTCCATCAGTACTTCTTAGTTTAAGAGTGAAAACTGATATTGTACTTACTCCCCACAAGCTGATTTTCTGCTCAAATTCCTTCTCTCCCTCGAATATGATGTGGATGTTAAGCTTGAGGAAAAAAAGATAAAAAAAAACAGTGAAAAAAAGGCCAAAGGGAAACCTTTCTTTTCTGAAAAGGGGATGCAGTTGTCGAGTCTCTCACCGTGGTGCTGTTGGCGTCGACATAGCTCAGCTCCGGGACGGCATTCTTCGCGTAGATAGAAATGATGACTTGCGTCCCGGTCTGGTGCCAGTCAAACCGACACGGTACCACCTTCTTACCCTGCCAGGAGATTGCACACAGCTCTGTATCACGAATCGTGGTCTCCACTGACTGCGAGTGTTCACCAAACACCACTAGATGGAGTTGCAGCTGAAGCACGCAGGCGTGATAAATGAGCACTTGCAGTGGACCCATGGCACCCACCTCGTCTTTTTTCCTCCATAGATGGGCTCCTTTGGTACAGCCCTCCTGAGAGAGGAAGGTGTTGAAGTCGGAGGTTTTCCTCTTACAGCAGCTCCAGTATTTCATCCTGGAGATGTGGGGAAGACAACATCCGCTGGCTTGTTTGATTTTTTTCGCAATAAGATCCTTGTCACTCATGAGAAACAGTAAACAAGACTGGCGGGAAGTAAAACAGTAAAACACTCGCACTGTTCTGCAGGAGTCTTTCACAGCATACAGAAAACATCTACAATATAGTAGATGCACTTGGAAGGGCTTTTACAGTTGCTTTTCCTGCATGATTGTGTTGGAAAATTACAAGTGATACAAACCCCTCGTGAAAGATGGGAACTCCAGAGTGGAATAAACACACGTCCGAATCACTTGTAGGTCCTTCGAAACTCTGGAGAGAAAAAAATAAATGTTGATAAAACTAAAGCGGTTTGCTGGTGCTCCACTCAAAAATTCTGATACTCGTTGGACATTTCACCACTCATTTTACGACAATAAATGGGACGGTCCTTAATTCTAATGCTTCGGCTATGATCGGCTGGAAATGCTATTCTTCCTGATTCAGACTAAACATTAGCAGCGTTGAGTTCGCCAAATCCCCAACTTGCAAACTTTGTGGATGCAAGCTGCCCTGAGGGGGGGGGGGTTGTCTTATGGCTTTCAGTCACATCAGTTAAAGTGTAATTATGCAAATCAGTGTATTCCCACTCCAAGCGTCTCCCAAACATGTCAGCGCAAATTTTACTCACAATTTGGGTTCTAATCTTGGGATTTCTGCTCTGACAGGCCAGATTAGCATGAGGGGAAAAAAACTTTACTGAGCATCACTCTAAGAAAAAGTGGAGGTGGAAGAAAAATGTTGCTTCAGCCTGTTCTCGAAGCTTTCACTGAATTTTTAAACAGAGATCAGTTGTTTTGCTTTTTATTTATTGGTGCGTGTTTTTCCAATTTTGAAGAAAAATTGAGTCACATTTCATAAACCTGATGTTACAGAATGACAGAAATAAAAGTCTGGGAGAAATTTAGTGACTCGTTTTAGCACCAATTAATCCCCCCCCCTCAGAACAGCCTCCCATTTTACAGTAGACAGTTCACTTACTTTAGTACATCCTCCGTTTTTACAGGACGTTCCGATTTTGATCTCGTCGCTATCTTCTTCTAAAGAGCACGAGACGGGAGGAGAAAGACAGAAACGATGGATCCCCATGAGGAGAATTTAAAAACGCTGCGACAGATACAAAGCATTGTCCTCTTCCTGTCAAATGCCATGATGTGAATGACACAGGTGACGGCAAACTCCCAGTGGCCATCCATTAAGCTCTACTGTCAACATGACCTTGCTGTCGACTATAAAAAGCTGTGGATGGATGGTTTTCCAAGATGACGATGACGAGAAAAAGATTAAAAAAAACAGAGGGATTCGGGAGCGAAGAGGAGAAAGGAGAAGATTAAGTTCCATCCTCACCTTTCTGCTCGGCGGCGTTCTCGGAGAGCTTTAGTTTCTCCAGAGCCTGCTTCAGAGAGGCCGACACTTTATGCTGCAACCTCACCATCGGCTCATCAGCGCTGGAACAAATGGACGGCAGGAATGAAACTTCTCCGAAAAGTAAAAGCGGGGAAAAAAGTTGAGAACGATCATGTTTAGTTTGAGTGGAAAAAAAATACTTTTTTTTTTTGGGCAACATCCCTCTGAAATGTGATCTTTTGTGCAAAGCTCGGCTCAGACAAATATCTCACCTGAAAGGAGCTTTACTATTCAGCACAAACCGCTTCATCGCTTGCCTGTTCCTTTTCTTTTGAAGCCAGGTTAAAAGACTGTCGAACACCTCCGACTATCCTGTGGCTGCTCACATTACGTTTGATGCATTTAGAGACTGATTTAACACATCCGACTCTGTATCTAGCCTCTCATTCGTTAAATACTGAAAGCAGAGCATAACATAAACTCGTGATCTAAGAAAAAAAACATTCAGAGAGGCTTTGTTGATGCAGCGAATGGAAACAGGTGTTGTTTTTAACGCCATTCTCGATCACTATCATCTGAACAAAACGTCTAGTGGGGGATTTTCAAATTAAACATATCGTGTCTGGTGCAGGTGACAAAGTAAACACCCTGCATGAGTGGCAGAAGCCTCCAATATCCCCCTGGAACTGAGTAAATCACAAAACCAAGTCTGGAACTGACCTCGGTCTGTGTATCGCTTCCTGAGGTTTTGGTGCCGAGATGATGTACTCATTAAACTTTGGTTTTTGGTCATCGAGGTCTTTCTTTTCTCCCGATGAGGTGACATCTGGCTTCACTGGCTCAGGGGGCTTCTCTTTGTTGTGTGGACCTTTTGTGCAGCCCTGCGAGGAGGAAACACACACTGCTGGACTCAAACAATAAGGCTTCGTGCCAGCGTGGCCGCAGCGAAAGGCAGCGGTCAATATTTCCGAAACAATAGACAATGAAGACGTGGCCGAGGGGAATAGAGAGAACACATGATCAAAACAGGAAACTTACAGCGATGCTGAGGAAGTCGGAGAAGTCGGTAGTTCTTCTCTTGCAGCAGGACCATCCCTACAGGAAACCACACAGACATTCAGTTTGACTGGCTAACAGGACACGAGCCAAGCGGAGCCTTCTCAGGCGTTTTACCTTCAAGGCATCGTGGAAAACTGGGACTCCTGGATGATAGGTGCAGCCATCTGTGGAATCAAAACACATGTGTGCTAAACTTGGAAGAAAAACATGTTGAGGCCGCTTGGACCGAAGACTGTTTTCCCAGTTCATCCAACATATTCTCTACAACAAACTGACAATTTATTTCAGACAGCTGAATTTAAAGGTGAGATGGTCATTTTTGAATATGTGAGTGCATCAAAAAGCAAAAAAGCTGAAAGAAAACTGTGGTTACTTTCAACCAATTTGACCGGATGACTCTTTCAGTGACATAGGAGTGATGTCTGCTCAACATCCAGTCTGGCAGGATCGAGTCCGAAAAAGAAGAGACCGATCTATATCCCTGTTACACTGAGGACAGTTCAATAGTTAATCGGAAAGATGGTAAAGAAGTTGCGTCAAACTCTGTGTTCAGACCATCTCTGGTGCAGCGTCAGACAAAAACTATACGATTTATGAACACAACTTAACCCCTATTGCACAACGAGCAGGACACGGACGGACAGTAAAGGAAATTTATGTTCCAGGAAAGAATCTGTTTTCACAGTTGCAAAATGAAATATACTTTAACTGCCACTTGATGAAAGTACTTTGAGCTATTTAATTAGCATATTGTGACTAAATTATAATGATCTAACTCGTCCGTTTGGAGCACAGTTCAGTAGACACAGTGAGACTATCGAACTGTACTTGAAAAACTGAGTCTAAAATATACATTT
>JAUESF010000006.1:12575489-12591349 GCA_032274765.1 Malacoctenus tetranemus
TTTTGAAGGGGACAACTGAACCCTTTCATTTGTTATTCAGTCATCTGAAGATGTGAGGGAAATTTAAAAACTACAAACTACTCCCACTTTTTTGCTCCTCACACCAGTTCACACTTGTGACTGTGGACACTTCTTATAGTGGTTATTTCATTTAATTTCATATCAGCCACATAATTTGTTATATTGTACTGAATCGACTACATTTATGGAGTAGGGAGCTTGCTTGACACACGTGTTGGGACAGCTCATGAAAGTGCTGCTAATATTGTGTCACCGATGCTCAAAGCTACTTCTTGTGCCTGAAACTGGGTGTTGTGCTTGAAACGTTATTTCAAAGTTCAACCGGAAGCACACTGATCTACCTGTCCAACTTAAGCTTCCAATGTTTACACTTGGTTCAAGAAGGACAAACGTTTCCCCACAAGCACTCCGCCACGATTTTCTTGTAAACGCGGAAATGTGCTTAAGATTATCTGAGCGATACAATCTTGATCCCAAAACTTCGCCATGCCCACTGTGTGTCCTGCCCTCGGACAACACTTCTCTCCGGTCTGAGGTTACAGCAAAAAAAAAAAAAAAACCCTGCTAACTACTGTAGCTTAACGTGCTAATAACAACATCGCGATAACGCCATTTCACCATAGCCCCACGTGTTACTAGCAACACTAACTATGAGCTGCGCCCGAATCAATGAATAAAGTTGCTAGTGTTGGCATCGGGAAGCTAACACGGTTAGCCACCTGGGCCCCGACAGGCCCGTTCGCTATAGAAATTTCCAGAGGTTAGCTCGCTGGTAGTCTGGTACAGACACAGCGACGTTTACTGGGACGCTACTCACCGTCTGGGTTATTTTCCGGATCAAATCGCTGTCCACATCCCTTATTGTAACACAAAACAGACATGGTGGAGGCGGTGAGAAGTTTAAATGGTGGCGAGATTTCAAATAAAATGTCTTAAAAAGAATCGCGCGTGTGCAACGAGAAGAGATGCGGTGCCGCCGCCGTTGCCTTTAAGTGCGGTATATGATACCGGCTCCACTTCCGGATGTTTTCGGCTCCGCTCGGCAAAGATCGGAGCCTGCCCGCCACCTCCTGCGCACGGTGGTCCCACACACAGGCGACAACTGATGCTGACCGCTTTTAAACTTGCCTCGAGCGACACGTTCTTTGTGTCACATTTTCTCCACGGACATCATTCCTCCCGCAAACGAGCGTTTAAAAGCCGCGACGCCTCCGTTGTGTAAACTACAGAGGAAGAAGCCAGAAAAGAAAGCATGCCGCAGCTTTACAGTATAGTCAGGTGAATGAAACTGGGGCAATAGCTATTTAGTTTTGCGAGGATGGCTGCAGCCAAGTAGACAACTGCTTGTCGGGATATGCATGTGCTTTTTTTTCTTTTTTCGCACAATCCTTTATTGTTTCTCATTTCTTTCCTTTCTAAAACAGTATTTTTATTTGAATTTATTGCTGGTGAGAAAATGGGAAAGGATTTAATTTCACTGACTACAGCTGTTTCGTCTAAAGGTAAGACACTTTGCGATCTGCGGGTAAAGTCTGCACAAATTTGCGCCGTGTTCTTACTCGAGTGGCAGCATGTGGGTGCAAACTGGAGGTTGATGAACTCGTAATTTTTTTTTGTGCCACGACTGCGAGCTTTATTGGAGCTGCAGCAACATGGGAGACGACAAGTGCATCCCAAGATCTCCTGGGACGGTCTCGCCGAAGGGGGAATGTTGCGACTCGTTGATTTCTGACAGCCCTTTTTCAGATGCGCTGATGGTCGATAAGATGCGATCTGGGTCTGTTGTCGGAGAACTGCCGCGCTCGGTTTCCCGAATTATAGGGATCCTTGCATTTCTGTGGAAGTTGAGGGAGATGCGACTGTATAATGCATGAGTTGTATGGAATGCAAACAACAACATATGCAATATTTACAGGAATTTGTAATCAGGGGAAGAATGGGAAAAACTAATTTTATGGAGGCTGATTTTCTTCTCTGTGTTTGGTTAAAACGTTTTATTTGTTTTACTGTTTTCCTTATTCTCAGACAATATTGTCTACTCGGACAGTGGGATTTGTTCTTGTAATAACTTTTTAAAAATAAGCTGTGTCAGAAGGTGTTTGTGCAGCGACTTGTGGAAAAAAAAACAAAATTTCTGAGGTTGCATTGATATTTCCCACAGCACATTCTACTTCTCATCTAAAATTGTCCCAGTTATTGTGTCTAGCAAAAGAATTGTCTTGTGACTTTTAGCCAGCTTGAAAAAAAAAACCCACTGTGATTGTTGCTGATCTGTGTTATTTCATCTGGATGACATGATCTGTTTCACTGAGACAGAGGTTGTTTCAAGACGTGTCACTCTTCTGCTTCTGAGCCTTGCGGGTGCAGTGTTCAGTGTTTGACTGCAAACTGTTGGTGCCACTGTTGAATATGCTATCATGTCCCTGTAGTGATAATCAGGGCTCCAGGAATATATCTCTAACTTTTGTCCCCAAGTTCTCCATCAGATTTTTAGCATGCAATGTGCATCTCTCCAGCAAACCACCGACTGAATCCAAAAACTGTTTTTTTTCTTTTGTGATTCCTTCCAAATATAGGGTGACTGGGTGATGGAATAATGATGAGGCCTAATCGGTGGGGAAAAATGCTTTCTCTACCAAGCATCTTGCTCCTTTTCCATTTTTCCTCTCTCGTCCTCCTCCATTTCCCCTCAACTTGTGCCCAGCTCCTGTCTGAGCCGAGGGCAGGACAGGGGCTGCTGCTCTTCACACAGCCTGCCTATAACGTTTCCATCTTTGAGAACTCGGCTGCAAGAACATATACCAAAAGTGAGGTCAAAATGGGCATCGTTATTGGGCCACCTCGGACTTTAGACATCAAATATTCTATTGAGTATGGAGACAGCGAAGGCATCTTCCAGGCAGAGGAGTTTGTGATGGGGGATTTTTGTTTTCTCCGCCTTTGCACGAATGGAGGCAGCGGTGGCACCTTGAACAGAGAAGTACAGGACAATTACACTCTGACAGTGAAGGCGTCTGTCAAAGGAGGCTTAGAGGCATTAACCACTGTTTATATCAAGGTCCTGGATACAAATGACCTTCGGCCGCTCTTCTCTCCAACCTCCTATTCGTTTGTTGTTTCTGAGAGTGCCCCGCTTGGTGCCAGCATCGGGCGGGTTACAGCCACAGACGCTGACGTGGGTTCCAATGGAGAGTTCTACTACTTCTTCAAAAACAGAACAGATCTCTTCGCTGTTCACCCGACCAGTGGCGTCATCACCCTGACAAGTCGGCCCAGGATGGACAAGCAGGACAGATACGAGCTGGAGGTGCAGGTGGTGGACAGAGGGATGAAACTCTATGGAAACAATGGCGTCAGCAGCACGGCCAGACTCGTCATAAAGGTGGAGCAGATTAATGAATTCGCTCCTGTGCTCACTGCGGTTGCAGCTGTTCCATCCTGGGAAGACAAGGACCCTTTCTATGTCATAGTCACTGTTGAGGACAAAGATGATGGGGTATCTGGGGAAATAGAGTGGGTGTCCATCATTGAGGGTGACACCTATGAACAGTTTGTGGTTGATCGATCGCCTGTTGGGAATGAGTACAGAGTAAAAGCATCGGAATTGGTCAACTGGGATGCCTTCCCTTTTGGCTGTAACTTAACTTTCCAGGCTAAAGACAGAGGTATACCTCCAAAGTTTTCTAATACCCAAGTTGTTCAGTTGTTGGTTACAAAGCCAGAGCCGGTGTTGGCGAATTTTGAGAAGGATGTTTATGTAGTCAAGCTGAGCGAAATTGCTCCCCCGGGCACGATTGTAGAGGTGTTGAGAATCTCCCCGGCTCCTCTGAGTGTCAATTACACTTTCAGCAGCGTTTCAGATCCAATGTACTTTGACATAAACCCTTTGACTGGTGTTATTATGACCACAAGGCAGCTGACTAAGATATCACAGGATTTCATAGCATTAGAGGTACTTGACAATATCAGCCAGCAGCAAGCAAGCATTTGCATTACCATAGAGGATGCTAATGACAACTCCCCAATCTTCAACAAGCCATCCTATGACATTGCAGTCAATGAGAGCTTACCTGTAGGTTCTGTGGTTCTCGTAGTGTCAGCTGTAGATGCTGATAAAGGAGAGAATGGGTACGTAACTCACACCATCAGTGGTGAGCCTACTCTTCCATTTACCATAGACCAGGACACCGGGGAGGTGAGAATCACAAAAGACTTAGATTTTGAGTCATCAGATGATATCTATAATTTTGCGGTGCGAGCGTCTGACTGGGGTTCACCCTACAGGAGGGAGAGTGAGGTGAATGTCACCATCCGAGTGATAAATATCAATGACAACCGTCCTCTTTTTGAGAGGGTCTCCTGTAGAGGGATGATAAGCCGCGATTTCCCTGTCAATAAGACTATTGTTACACTGTCAGCTGTAGACATGGACGAGCTGGAAATGGTGACGTACAAGATACTGTCAGGGAACGAATTAGACTTCTTCAACCTAAGTCCAGACTCTGGAGCTTTGTCATTGAAAAAATCGTTGGTAGTGGACAGTTTAAAAAATGGGATCTTTAATCTAAAAGTTGTTGCGGCAGATGGAGAGTTGTTCTCAGATCCTACATTCGTGAATGTATCAGTGGTTCGGGGAAGGATGCCAGCCAAGGGGTTTGACTGCAGGGAGACAAGAGTAGCCCAACTTTTGGCAGAAAAAATGCTCTCTAAAGCGTCTGCTATGGCGAGATTGCGATCAGATGACAGATACGCAGACCTCTTCTCCACAAACAAACAGGCGCCACAGTTTGAAGCTTTGCCCACAAGCATTCTTGTGAGAGAAGACCTCGCTCCTGGTGCCAGTGTGTTTCAGGTGCGAGCACGAGACGGCGACACGGGCTTCAACGGCCATGTTCTCTTTGCTATTTCTGATGGAAACAAGGAAAGCAGCTTCAACATCAACATGGAAAATGGGTTGATAACGGTTCTGCAGCCACTAGACCGTGAGCGGCTGGACCGGTACTTTCTCAACATCACCATCTATGACCAGGGTGTTCCTCAGATGTCCAACTGGAGACTGCTGACTGTGATCATTGAGGACGCAAACGACAACGACCCTCAGTTTTATCAGGACGGCTTCTCTGCCCTGATTTCAGAAAGTACAGCCATTGGCATGGAAGTTATCACCATCACTGCCTTTGACAGAGACATGGGTCCAAATGGACAGCTCTCCTTCATAATGCTGACCAGTGTCCCTCAGTTCGGTATAGACAGCGAAACTGGAAGTGTATTTGTTGCAAGCCACCTGGACAGAGAAGCGATTCCAATTTTCACATTGAAAATTGAAGTGAGAGACAAGGCTGAGAGAGGCACCCGAAGGTCATCAGTGACTACATTAAGTATAATAGTGGAAGATGTCAATGATTGCGCTCCAGCTTTCATTCCGAGTGGCTATAACGCCCGAGTGCTGGAGGACCTCCCGCCAGGGGCTTTAATTACCTGGGTTCAGGCTCAGGACCCAGACGTTGGTCCCGGAGGACAAGTCCAATACTCCTTGACTAATGACTTCAACGGTACTTTTGAGGTAGGTAATACTGCAGCTCGTATCAATACTGTTGCATATGCTGATCAGCTTTAATTGGCGGTTTATGATGCATGAGACTGTTTATGATGTAATGATTTGTGCAGATCGATGCCATCAGTGGAGTACTGAGGATTAGAAAGGAGTTGGACTTTGAGAAGCAACAATTTTACAACCTGACGTTGCTCGCTGAAGACAGAGGGATACCCAGCCTCCAAAGCCAGACGTTTGTGGAAGTAGAGGTATGTAGTATGCCAACATCAATTTGCATAAAAAAGTGGTAATGCTTGATTTCTTCAGTTAATCAATAACACTAACGGATCTATCACTTCATTTTAAGTTGTAAATTGTTCTGACTTGTTTATGAGATGTTTTCTTTTTATTTTTTTATATTAACGCTCCTTTTTTTATGTTTTTGCATTGTAAGAATTCAAATCAGAGTGAAATAAATGCTTCTGGACCAGCAGTCACACCCACAAAAAGAAAACACAATCAGACACTGTGCATTTCCAATAATTCAGCGAAAAGTTCCCTCTGAGGATATTGCGTACATAAATATAAAAAAGAAAAAAAAATCGAGTGCCTAAAGGGTTGCATAATTTATTTAACAAACAATTACCTGCCAAGGGATTTTTTTAATCATCAAGATATCATCTGGTAGAAACGACATTTATATACTTGCAACACCTGTGGCGCAATTAAAGTGAGCTGTTATGTATCTTCAGGTGGTGGATGTCAACGAGAATTTGTATGCACCCTACTTCTCCGACTTTGCCTTGAGAGGCTCGGTGAAGGAGAACTCTCGTGCGGGAACGAGTGTCCTGGCAGTCAGCGCCAAGGATGATGACAGGGGTCGAGATGGCGCCTTGAGGTACTCTGTCCGGGGAGGCAGCGGCCTGGGCACTTTCACCATTGATGAAGACACAGGTGTGGCACAAGATCAATTGTGAAGCCTATTTATGTAAAGTTAGAATCCAATAATGTACAGCGCCATGCTTAGCATATCAGCTAATTGAATTGCTAATTGATGCATATTAATTGGAAGTCTATCCCCTTCCGATGCGATTGATGCTGAACTTCACACATGGAGGATTGTTGCTAAACTTTTCATGTTTTTGTATCACTGGCTTTGTTGTGATGTGTTTTCGCTTTCCAAGTAATTTACAGACAGTTCCACAGCAGGCTTTTGGGAGTGAATATGTATGTTTGTAGTAGTGTGGGAGCGAGAGTGAAGTATAGCTCCAGTCACTGTTGATGGGGGTCTCACGTGGGAGCTGCGTATTGGGAGATCATTACAGTAATGAGGGCAGCATGGCAGCTACACTGGCTGGGCCTCAGGCCGCTCAGTACAACTGATCCAGTGCTGTGCGGATAACATTGATCAAGGCTCTCCTACTCAGCGGCCCGATCCTTTCCAAGCATGGAGAAATCACTGTTACTTATTCAAGGAGATCTGACCCAAAACAAGCTCGCAGTCCTTATCTGTCCTGCAGTGAGCTTCAAACTGCAGCTGCAAAGATTTCGATCCAAACAAGAAACCACGACGTGCTTTCTCAGAGGTGAAAGTATTCTTCCAAAAAGTAGACATACAGTTGAGAGCAATAGGTCATGAGTTCAAATAAGGTCATGCAGGCGCAGAAGACATGCATATACTGTATGTAGAAAGCAAACATGAATAAGATGTGTTCAAGGAAGTGAAATTGTTTCAGAGGTGGATAAGTGACTCATTTTTTCAGCAGATTAAATGTGAGTTGTTACAAACTTTACATTTTACTGTCATTTTAAAGCTTTTCAGCTAAATGTTCTCTCATGTGTCTCACTGCACGGCACTGAAACATTTAAACAGGGGTCAAAATCAGTTCCCTTGTTTTCAGTGTTTCCCTTGTATCCCCCTTATGTGGAGCTGTCGTGGAAACAATATTGAATATCACAAAAACTATGAGGTGGATGTAGTAAAACGTGGAGTCATTGTGGAAGCCCAAGGTCAAGGTAATTATTTTGTTTAAAGACAGTAAACTTTTGTGCTCTGCAAGCACGCAGTGCCCATTGAAGTTTGACTTTTTAATTGACATTACTGCAATGTCATAAGCACCAGCTATTATTAAATCAGTCGCTAATAATTTGTATATTAAATATTGTATATTGGCATTCCCTCTGTCAGATACAATTACAAGAGAGGAATCTGAATTCATTTAATCATTTAGTGATTTTAAGACATGTGAATGTGTTTTTTTCTAGATGTTGCCTGAACCACATGCACAGATTTTCTGTTAAACTATTTTAAAAGCAGTGCTCAAATACAAATTCTTTGATATTTTAGGTAAGAGTAATTGAAAAAATACCAATTTTCCATTCAAAATACTGACCAGAGTTACCATGCATGCATTAAAGCTATGTCGTGCACACGTATCAGTTGTGAAATTCAGGATAAATATCTCCATGGAAAAGAGGAAGGACATCGCTAATTGAATTCTGTGAGCTGATTTTCGTGAATTGGGTCAGTTATAAATTAGAAGTCCTCGTTCCAAATGAAAGGTCATCTAGTGCTTCAAACACTCCTCAGCCAAAAAACTAAATGTGATTGAGCCTTGTTGAATACAACCTATTAATAACGCTTTGTTCAAGTATCACATCAGGTAGCCAGTTAGCCAAAAACAAGTTAAAAAACCATGTAGAGAGGCTTAGTTAAAGGGTTAAATAGAAACTTACTTTCTAACTAGCGATTGCACATGTGGGGTATTCTGTGGCAATGATCACCAAAATCTAATTTCAGGTAATTTCAGGCGAGTAAATGTGCTGCTATTATGGAACAAATGACAGTGCTTCTCATCTGGCTTTCTCTTTGCCTCTTGTTGCACTGGTTCCCTACTGTACATGACCTGCACTATGTGCCAGTATTGACATTTAACCAGGCTAATTAGTATTGACTGTCGAGGGAAACAGATGGACAGAGAGTGTCTCTTTGCCCACCCCTCCCGAGCAGCGTATATAGCTATGCGTATCCCTCTATGCACTTGCACTTATACACACACATCATTGCTTCAGAGCATGGACAGATCCCCACAGTCTTCTGTAATAGTTCTCGCCGCTGTTTTTCACGATAGCATTAAAACTCCAGTAAGGAGCATCACAGCCAGTGAGAACGTTTATTGAGTGCAGATTTTCCAGGGGAAATCAGACTGCTTGTTAGAGCAGAAAGTGAAGGGAGAGGGGAGTGGGAGAAGGGGAAGGAAGAGGATGCAAGGGAGTCTGGAGTACATAAAAAGTGTCAGAGGAAAATAATGCTTTCTCTCTCCAAAGCCTTTATATGTCATATATACGGGTTTTATTGCTGTGGGAAGTTTTCTTCTTCCTTTTTTTTTTTAGTTCACATTCCTTTTTTTTTTTTTCAAAATCATGAGCAACTAATGCCTTTTTGTTTCAGATGGTAAATCACAGATGCGAAGTTTTGCGCTATGAATCTGTGTCTTCTCATCTCCCAGTGTAGAAGTCAGAGTTGTCAGGTGGTGGACGTTGGAGCACCACTCTGTACTCTCGCCATGTCTTTAGCTGCCATGTAGAGTGGCTCTGCTCTGGTTGCTTGTCAATCTGTGGCTCTTAGTGCCAAAACTAAGCATGTGAAGAGAGAGCGAGACCAGACATTGAGAAAGACTGAAAGAGACAGAGTGAATGAGGGGAAGAATGAGAAATCCATTTTGTTTAGCATGTCTTCCCTTCTGCACCCCCCCCCAACTCCCACTTGGAGTTGGTAAATTGGTTCTTAGAGGCATCGTGTGAAGCCTTGTCACCCCCCATTGTCCGTCTCAGTGTCACAGCTGCTGCTAAATTTTCCCATATTTAATACTGTTTGAAATGACTCAATTCTGTGCGAATGGAAAAAAAAAATACAGGAGACGATCTTGCCGAGGAGAAGTAGGATCTTCTCTGGCTTACACTCCTTACTCTATTGCACTTTGAACAAAAATTGGTATTCTTGTCATTGGTAAGGGGGGAAAGCAAGCCCTGCATTTTCTCATTGGACAGCTGTCAGAAGGCACTGCTCCTCTATTAGGGGGCCTGCAAGCTGCAGGATTTGTCACAGCCAGGATAAAGCATTCTTTAAGTTACAGGCCAACACTTTTAAAAAGCAGCCATTCTGCATTTATAAAAAATTAATGGGCTGTATTTTTTTGATGCCCTGCTTTTTTTTTCCACAGCTCATTCAGTGCTGTCGAAACTCAAGAGTGTAATTCACACAGTCCTCTTTGGTCCCTCTTGGGTTTGATTATTTGATCATATCATCAATCAGACGTGATCACAAAACCTGTTTCTGGAGAATGTGGAAAGTTGAACGGACATGACAGATAGATGTAAACCCCGGCGTGCTGTGAACTTCAAGATTGGAAAATGTGCTATAACCCTTCAATTTTTTGTTCACTCTTTGAAGTGTGTTATTTATGGTGAGAATGGATGCTGTCAAGTCAAATTTAGATTGAGTTCACTGGATGCTAGCTGTCGGTCTTAAAGTTCAAAGAGCTTTTGAAACAGCCAGCTCTGTTTTCCTTGTCTCGCTGTTGAGCGCGCTGACAGAGATGAGATGTGGTTTGAAAAGGACGCGGTCAAGGACGGCAGGGCAAGGATGTGTTTCGGCAAACACTTTTACTATGCGTTGTGCATGCCGTAGGAAGCCGCTTAGTCATAATCTGACACATGCACACTTTCTTGTGATACCACCGCACCTCTAGTAGCTGGTTTGTAGACATGCACCTGAGCACACACAGCTCATGGATGGATGAAAGTTAAGATACAGCAGACGTTGCGATGGCAGACTGAGTGAGTTTCTCTAAATTGCTCTTGGTCTTATTTGGTCTTGGCCCACTGGGCCTCCCAGGGTGACTTTCCCTACTTGTTTTGTTATTCGAATATTTATTCGTGGTCATGCTGTTTTTCAGTATCACCAAATGAGCCTCAATCAAATTAGCTGTTTCGTCAGTTGTTTCTCTGACAAAAAGCATCGTGACTGCGGCCTGCATTTCCACAACTGCCACCAAACACATACTAAATGCTAATCTACTACCTTAAAGTACTACCTTTAAGTACTATTTCACAGACTGACGTCTTGAAAGCACCAAACTGCAGGAGCACAGGCTGATCACCTAAGTCTGTAATAAATCAAAGGTATGATGGCGATGTTTAGGGCTGGGTCACCATAAAAAGAGCCAAAGTAAATATTTACCTGCACACATGTCCACTCTGGGCTCTACTGAGCATCTGCCTGGGGTTAATTGGTTGTGCACTTGAGCACAGATGCTGTGCACAGACTCATTCATTTTAGCACTTACTGGGTTTCTTCTGGTGAACTGAGGTAACAGACATCAATGGGAATAGCTGCTGCCACAAAGTGTCTCCGGTTAACAGAAAACTGATGATGCTCTGAAAGTGTGTGTGTGTGAGTGTGTGCATTGAGCAGAAATGCATTTAGTCGCTTATGATCCGTCCTGTCTATTTATTCCTGGTTGACTTGTGTTCATATTTACTGATGGAAATGATTTTATCTCATGTCTTTTTTTCCAACAGATTTCCATATCTAAATAATCTGTGTGACACGCATAACCTTGCACCAGTGTGCTCTAGTGCTGTCTGCACTTTATAGACGAAAGTAAACCCTAAAACCTCAACTGTGTGCGAGTGTGAGCTCGTCGTTTTTTGGAGTGTTTACTTGCAACTGTCCTGCATGACTGATTTAACAAAAGAGGTGCCCATGTGTCATCTATTGTGAGTGTTCTCTTTGTCCCTCAAGAGGTCACCAAAGCTGTCAGCTACTCATCTTCCTTAAGGCCACTAAAGTGGCACACCAGTCAGTGTGTTTGAGTGTCTGGCTGTTTGTATGTGTGTGTGTGTGTGTTTGGCTGTTTGTGCGCGTGTTTGTGTGCTTTTATTGGTGTAGGGCAGTTCAGGGTACGTTTAGCACTAAGCAAATAGCACTGGGAGCAGTTTGGTCAGCTGTGATTAGCTGTAGAGAAACTGAAACATTGAAGGTGACTACAGCGGCGCTGCTAATGCCTGTGAATGTCACTGAAGCCAGGACAAAGAGTTTAGTCTGAATTTGTGTCTTTGCCTCTGGAAACTTAGTATTCAAAGACTTCTCCCATGAGATCTCTTGAGGATGTATTTTGCTGATAACACCTTGCTCTGCTCCTTCACACTCATCTGATAGATATGTATTCTCAAACTCGAGTAACAAGTGCATTTATCTTTTTCTCTGCTTCACCAAGGGGTGATTTACACCGCTGGTATTCTGGACTGTGAGAGCAAAGACTCCTACTGGCTGACTGTCTATGCCACGGACAGAGGGGTCACGCCCCTGTCAGCTTCCATTGAAGTCTTCATCCAGGTACTGGCATTTACCTGCCAATAATCACTTCCTCCTATGCATGCGTAAATGGTCTGAAACAGCTAAAAATGTCTCTGAAATTCCCAGTTGCAGCAGTGTACAAGTGTATTCACCCAATTCTGGTAATGGAAACTAATTAGTTGGTGTTAATTGATGTTGTTGCAGCGTCCTGGTTGATCAAGTTGGTTATGTACAACCATGTAAGTTTGCACAGAGATTAGTCCCAGAAAAATAGGCCCAAAAAAGACCTGACCTGAAAATACACCAGCGGAATATAGAGAGAAACATTGTGATATATGCCAAAGCACCAGGTTACGACTTGTTTTGTGCAGCCACAGTTCATGTTTTGCTGTGTCTGTTTTGTACAACGTCTCCTCTGTATTCACGTCCCGTGATGAAGCAGTGAAGCATCGAACAATACGGGAGTGTGTGATACCTAAAATGCAAATGTTGAAGTAGTCTTTGCTTAATTCAACAGTGAAATTGACCAAAAATGTTCGTACTGATGTTTCAATACTCAATTTTCTAGGTCATTTTTTGTCCTCTTTTTTTTGGGTGTACATCACTTTTTTTTTTTACTTTGAAACTCCTCTTTCAGTGTTTCATTTGCTTCTTGAAAAAAGTGTCAGCTATAAGGTAATTTATCTGTGTCCATTACTGATATAACCTTGCATGAACATGTAACTACAGAATGAGTATTCAGGCTCCTATTTCATGGTCTTGTGAAGCATTACTGCCAAATTAAAGCTATGCTGCCAAAGAATAAGTGTATTACTTGCTAAAATGCTAATTGTGCTCAGCATCTGTGAGCAAGAGATACACTGCAGAAATTCTCGACTCTGACTTATTCCAATTTCTTCAGCGTTTAGTAAGCCACTGTCTAAACACCGGAATACACCCATCGCTGCAACACTGCTGCTCTCCCTTTAGAAACGAGTTCAGCCGTGTATAAAAAATAAAACAAAACAAAGCAGCCTTTTTCTGGCTTCAGGATATTCACGTGTGGCCGTGTGATTGGGTGTTTTACTCCCGGCCGCTTCATCACGGACAAAAGCGGGGAGATTAATCAGGCGCAGGTGCTTCTCATTCAGCGGCTGAACCGTCTTGGCTCTGTGTGCCTCCCAGCAAATGCTCAATCAACGTTCTGTTTGCCATAAATATTCGAGATCTATGCTGTTAGAAGGGAAATTAATTCGCAGTGCATTTAAAGTGTGACATCGATGACATTTTCTGGTAAATAAATTTCCATGTTTTTGATTGATAGCAGATCAGCCCGAGACTCCGTCGCCACTGATTAACAAAGATACAAAAAATCTGTGCGCGGACTTTCCTCGCAGCAATATGTTGTCACCACACATGCTGACTTTGAAGGTTATGTTTTATCAACATTTTTTGATCTCGATATAGGGGACAGTGAGAATGGATGCAGACAACAATTCTTATTCAAGTCTCTTACCCAACCCCCTGCCTTTTCTCTCTCTCTCCCTCCCCTCTTTCTGTCTGGCTTCCTCCCCTTTGTTGCCTCCCTTTTTTCTCTCTCAGGTAGAGGATGTCAATGATAATGCTCCCCTCACCTCAGATCCTATCTACCACCCAGTCATCATGGAGAACTCTCCAAAGGATGTGTCAGTCATCCGCATTCAGGCACAGGACCCTGACCTCACTGCCACACCCAGCCGTCTGAGTTATCGGATTTCTGCAGGCAACCCGCAGAATTTCTTCTCTATCAATCCCAAAACAGGTGACACTGACAGAGAGTTGGTTTTAAATCATTTATATGCTATCATACCATAACTAGTGTGGGTACTACCTTGTGTAATATTGATGTTACTACTAATATGCCTATATGAACATCCACACTCTCGAGTGTGTTTACATGTCGAGTCATGAACTTCGATCAGTGGCTTTTTTCTTTCTTACAAAAAAGGCAAAATTCTTTTTAATCTCACACAGTCAGACTCTGCTGAGTATTGCCATCACTCTTTCCACTCATAGAAGGTTTTTGTCATAAGCCTAACTGATTAAGACCTGGGGCAATGTCTGTGTGTATCCCTTTAAGACCAGGTGCGATGATTGTGCGCTCTCTCCCTCTCCTTCAGCGCTCGATGTGATTTTGCTTTTTCCCACGTGTATTTCAGTGAATCGCAATGCATTTCATCAGGCGAGGGTTTGGAAAGTGACGGGACCGTCTGAAACACACTCACATCGCATCAGGCTCTGCAGGGAAAAGTACACAAATGCCCCTTCAGGTCCTAGCAGAATACGTGAACGTCTTTTTTGCTTAAGATAGATCTTTCTCTTTCAATCACGGAGTATTTCACGTAAACCGAAGCCTTTGGTGATGTGTATAATGGCATGAAAAAAATGCAGTAGATGCATAATCATTAGAAAGTTAAACCATCTGCAAAGTAAAAATCAAAACAGAAGTTGGCTGAAGGTTTTAGGAGTATTACCTTGGATTAGGAACTAAGTTTTAAGTCAACTCTATGATCATCGGGGGTTCATAATAAGCCCCCTAATTCAAATTGGATCGAAGATGGGGTCTTTGAAACATTACTCAGCCTGTGAAATGATACTCAGATACTATTAGAGTTGATAGAAAAAATTACATATTTTTTCAGAGCACAAACAAATATTCCTAGATTGTTTTTGCTCACTTATTCAGGGATTCATTTCTGTGAACTGTAAATGCACATAATGATAATAGTTGGCTTTTTCAGTCATGTACTGTGTCTGTCTGTTGCTTAATATTTCCTATCTATTAGGATCAAGCTTTTGAGAGGTATAAACACAATCTGATGGACAGAGTCTCAGGAGGTCTCGAAATCTCACAGTCAATTAGTCTTGTTTGCTAATTTGTGACAGCACAGGTGTAATAAAGCAGAATTGGGGTAACATCTCAAAGCAAATTAGAAACCTTGTTTTATTACAGTCCAATATGTTAATTTATGCACTCATTTCATCTAATTTTCAGATTACTGAGTTTCCTACGTATGCTTCAAACGCTCACAGAAAATTCACATCTGCAGCCTGTGAACTGAACACTATCTAAAATCACATCGCACTCCTTTGAGTGAAGAAGATAACATCCCTGTCAGTGCCTGCCTTGAGCTTCAGCCTCAGTGAAAAGTGAGAAAATGTTATGAATCCTCCCGATATTTCAATTAATAATTTGGTGCTGCTGACAAAATAGCCACAATTGAAAACAAAAGGAATCCTAACCGTGCCCTATCTCTGTAAAATGCAGACATTGTTTCAGAATGGAAGAAAAAAAAAGCATCTAGTGTGTTTCAGACTTCTAGTTTGAAGTCGAGGGATGTCCCTATGCATTTGCAGAACAAGCTCTCTTGAAGTTACCATTAAAGAATTATTGAAGAGGTGAAATGTTTTATTCAAATCCACGGTACGAAAAAAATATTGTGAAGTCTTCGCTGTCTGTGCCCTAGATTAAGTTATGAGTCTCTCAATAGACAACAAAAGGCAAATATGAACATTTCAGCGGTTACAGGGACCAGTGCTCTGATTCAAAGAAATGTCAATATAGCGATCAAAAACTGATGGCCTATATGGAACATACAGCACGTCAGTCGTCAGATCTATGATGGGAGGAATTTTCCTGCTGGTATGCGACAGCACAGGTTCGAATCACAGCAGGATATTTCTCTGTTTACCTTCCTCCTTTTCTCTTTGAATATTCTTTTGTGCATTATGGCCGTCATATTGACATTATGCAGGAAAGCAGACTGGGCTTAACCAGGGTGAGAAGGCAAATATTGATTCCAATAGAGACATTCTGGTCCTTACACACACACGCTCATGCACATGCACACGTGCGCACGCACACACACACACACACACACACACACACACACACACACACACACACACACACACACACACACACAC
>JAUESF010000006.1:12613995-12624861 GCA_032274765.1 Malacoctenus tetranemus
TGTGTGTGTGTGTGTGTGTGTGTGTGTGTGTGTGTGTGTGTGTGTGTGTGTGTGTGTGTGTGTGTGCGCGCGCGCCCGCGCACGCGCGGAGGGGGCGAGGCTGCACTCATTCATCTCATCTTAAAATTGGAATTCGAGTTTGTTCAAATCTGTCCCCACGTCTCTGGGTTTGGATTTCAATGTCAGCCCTTTGACTCTCACCTGCCCCTCCTCCTCCAGGGGGGAATCCGCGGGGCGTGTTTGGCCTGGCTCTGGTTCAGGGGGAGTGGAAGGTCTACGTGAGTGGCCTGCTGGACCGCGAGCAGCAGGACTGGTACCTCCTCAACATCACGGCCAGCGACGGCCTGTATGTGGCGCGCACTGCAGTGGAGGTCACTGTTATGGACGCCAACGACAACAGTCCCATCTGCAACCAGGTCAGTATATAGAGACGAGTGGAAATAAAACAGTGGACACGCTTGCTTTTTTCTGCCTCCTCTCAGAAATTTCCTCATGGACAGAAACAGTTCAAGAATAAACGCGTAATTTTGCACACATATCAGTCTCTCAAATCAGTGTTCAATGGATTTGCACACTGAATCACTGCACAGACGTTTGGTGGCGTGCCAGTGAGCTCACTCGCAAATAAGTCCGTGATGTTAGGATTCATTTTTTACCTCCTGCCTTCATTGTACTGCCTCTCCTGTTTAGTTTTAGGTGCCCTTGTTATCATGATGGCAAATGTCATTTTCACAGTATGAATGTTTGTCTTTCTTTTAGCTAAATTTGACCTTTCAGGCTAGCCAGCTTTGATCCATTGTCTGTTTGTTTAACACCCTTTAAATTTTTTAGGTCATTCAATAGATAGAATGTTAGTCTCTAAACCAAGTCATGCAGAATAATCATTACTTAATGGGTAAGTTACAGTATTGTGACTAATTGCCTTTTTCCTCATACGTAGCTCAAGAGTGAGTCATCAGTCAATGACGGTTGCGTTAATTATTTTCCAACACGTCTTAAATTCTCTTTGTCAATCTCATTGTGCTGCACGTGGTGACGAAATAGTGTGTCATACCGTGTTGATTTTCTGATTAACAACGTGTCAAGAATTAGTGGAGGGGACCAGTTCCCATCATGATGAACTTCCTCTTAAGTAATTCTAATGGGAGTCGAGCTCAGGAAGTCATTACGTTGAATAATAGTAAAATTTGCATATTTATGACTTGGAGAAAAGAGCAAAGACTGGGGCCGCGGTAGTAAAGCAGGATTTGTTCGGTTAAAATATTGATTCTCAGTTTCAGTGTGCGCCACAGTACAAACTCTGTGTGAATTAATTCAGGGAAATTATCTTTGCACAATATTTTAGAGGATGTGCTGTACTTTATGGGTAAACTGACTTTTAGACACAGCTATTATAGTGTATCTATTATAGTTGCTGACCTTGACAATACCAATAATCTGAAACTGATGACTTGTACTTTTTAAATTACACACATGACATAATTTACACTAGCAAAGGCAGGAATCAGTGAATAAAACAGATAAGTGCAGCTCGATGTGCTGATTCTTTACTTCCTTCTTTCATGCTCAGCTTTACGACTCATCCTAAAATCTAAGATAGAGAGAGAGAGGGGGAGAGAGAGAGAGAAAGAAAGAGAGATAATTGGGGTATGAAGTATTCTAGAATTCCATTTAGTAGTATTTTGCAGCTCTTCAGTTTCACATAATTAGTTGAGAAACTTTCACTTTCCCTCAAAAGTATTAATAATTTTCTTTGAATCTCTCTCTCTCTCTCTGATGGCCTCTCGGTTCTCAGGCGAGTCAAGCTTCTACGACTACAAAGCTCTCAGTCTGACTCTACATGGTAGCAGCAGCATCGCCTACCTCAAAAGACACTGTGGGTCCGCTGTAACGCCTTTGTTTGTACAGTGTGCTGGTTTTATATGACTGTCGAGAGCAGAAGGGGTCCTTGTTCCACAACAGACCAGCAATGCGGGTTTAACACAAAGAACAGCGTAACTACAGTGGGAATAGTAGATTGAATATTTTCTACAGTAACTGCTTGCTTGACCTCCTGAATCACTGCTTTGTTCATGAAGTGAAGGAAAACTATATAACTTTTTTTGTTTTGTACGACCAAAAGTATTTCACAAGTATCAAACAATCAATACAAGTGAGAAAAGATCCATATTGCTTATTTTCAGGCTGGCTTTAACAGGAGGAGGAGTAGCAGGCTAAAGTATGTGGCCACGATTTATGGACTTATTGAAGCCTCCCTTTGTGTTGGTCAGTGTCCAGTCAAACTGTGAGGTCACTAAGTTCATTCGCAGAGGCAGTCAATGGCAGTCGTGGATACAGGGTCAGAGAAGGGCGCTCAAATCTGTGGAGCTCGTCCCAGCAGCCGAGATAATGGACGTTGCACTTTACAGTCGGATACAGCATCTCATGCGTAGTTGCGTGCGTGCGCGCACGCGCGTGCGTGCGTGTGTTTGCGTGTGAGCAGGATTTTTTTCTCGATGTTCATCCATCTTTATCTGCATTTGCATCTGTGCCTGCATGTTGTGCGGTTTCTCTGTGCGCTCATGGCTCATGTGTGTGTCTCTGTCCATGTGTTGCACCAGGCGGTGTACAGTGCCTCATTTCCTGAGGACATTCCCACTAACAAGGGCATTTTGACAGTGGGGGCAACAGATGCTGACTCAGGCTCCAGTGCTGAGATTCAGTACTCCCTGTTTGGCATCGGGGTCGAAGATTTCTACATGGATGCAAACACAGGTCCGTTTAGTTGTCGTTACCTTGATTGAGTTTTAATTAAAACCACAAATCTTCCACCTCGTTCATTTTTTTAAATGTTTTTTTTTTTGCACTTTGTCTTTTATGTCCTAAGGTGAGTTGCGCACAGCCACCGTGATGGACCGAGAAGTGACACCCACCTACAAACTCATCGCTCAGGCCACTGATGGGGGAGGACTGTTCTGCCGGTCTGACATTTCTCTTAGAGTGTTGGACGTGAATGACAACGCCCCCTCATTCTCATCCACTTATTTTCTGGCCAGTGCCTATGAGAACGCCGCCCCCAAGACTTTGCTCACTCGATTGCAAGCCAGCGACCCTGATGAAGGTGAGACTGTTGATCACACTGTCGTATGTACCATTAGAGGCGAGAGTATGAAGCAGAGGAAGTTTTATTCGTACATTGATTGGAGATTCATGTTTTATTGTTACCAAAACAATCAATATTGGTGCAACCTTATGAGCCAAAGGCAACGGTAGATTGTTCGTATCATGTAAAACAGACAATTTGCACGATCTGTCCTTTCCAGGTGTTAACCGCACCGTGGTCTATTCCCTGGTGGACTCCCTCGGTGGAGTTTTCTCCATCGATCCGGTCACTGGAATAGTGATTCTGGAGAAAACTTTAGACAGAGAGAGTCGAGATTCTTATCGTCTGCGTGTTCAAGCTGCTGACCGAGCAGGCCAACAGGGGGCGCTTTCCTCAAAGGTTCGTAAAACAGCTACACGTTCTAATTCTTACCCAACTACACAAAGCAGTTATGAAAAATGAGTTCAAACAAACAGATATTAAAGAAAGAATATGATTTTGAAAAGAATATCGACACTGTAATAAAGTAGCATTGATGACAAGATGACAGAAGAATAATAATAATAGAAGAATAATGGATTTGTGATGTTCTTAATGTTACTGAAATTTACATCTGTATGTTTAGTTTGATGCAATCATGGTTGTCATCATGGCTAATCAGCTAATTAGAGGAAATCATTCCTGAAAACAAACCAAAAAACAAGCATGCTTCTGGCAATTAACTCCTTTCACCACAATTATGTAATCAGAAGTGCTACCGCTACATCATAAATTGCAGTTTCTTCAACCATTGAGTCTCACCATCTGCTGATGTCCCCGCTGTATTTCTGCCTGTTTGTAGAACTAACAAACAAAAAGCCGGTGAATTAAAAAAAACAAAAAAAACCCCAAGTTGTTTACCGAGGAGATCTGATAAAGAACAGGGTAGATTTTAATTAAGATAGATCGCCATCAAATCGTGCGGCGGACGGTATGGGGAGGATCACGGAGGTGAGAGTTACTCAGACAGTGGCAGCGGAGGAAAGGAGGAGCTGAATATTAGAAAAGCCGGAGCCGTGTTGACTCTCCGACACCGACTCCATTCTCTTCCTGAGGCCTTTTGAAGCTGCAGAAACAAACCTCAAACACGTCAAATGAGTCTCTGGTAGAAGCGAGGTCAGGTGGTGCCATCTTTAGAGCAATTCATGACTTCCACTTTTGCTGACCACTGAAGCCGAAACTGAGTTTTGTTATCTGCAGCTGTGGGAATCGCAACCACTTCTAATACAAATAGAAGCTGTTGTAGCCGGTAAAGCTGGGAAAGCAGAGGTTTTAGGGGTGGAGTAGTATTTGTAGCTGACAGGATGATATAATACCCGGAAAGCTGGGAGTATTAGCAACAATCTACTGAAAGTAATTGGAAGAGGGATCATGACAACACTACAACACTATTGTCAACATTATCAAATTAACAAAGACAAACTGTATTTTATGTACATTTAAAACACTATATGTTTATATATATGTTTGTGTGTGTGTGTGTGTGTGTGTATGTGTGTGCGTGCGTGCATGTGTGCGTGCGTGTGTGCGTGTGTGTGTGTGTGTGTGTGCGTGCGCGCGTGTGCGTGTGTGTATATATTTAATAGAATATTGAAGTAACAGCTATGATACTAACTGTCAGGGTTTGGTGCTCTCAGACTTGAGTTGATTATTGCTTCAGCCTGCTGTCTCATTAGTGAGGCCTGCAGGGGCACACGGTGGGCCTCTCCTGACCTTAAAAATACGGTTGTGTCAGATGCAGATTAGAAAAATACTAATAAATCACAATTGCTTATTATATATATTAGAATCTGACATTTCAGGCAAAATGTAGTGCTCCGGGTTTATTCAGGAACGCCTTCATTTGTTTATTTATCCTCTGCACCTCTTTTCTGACTAAGGGTCTTGGGGGGGGGGGGGTTCGCTCGAGCCAATGCCAGCTCAAATTTGTCGAAGGACTGGGCAGTTCGCCAGTCGACCACAGGGCAAACACAGAGGCACACACACATTTAATCGCACCCAGTTTAAAGTCTTGAATTAACAATATTTCCATGTATTTGGAAGATGGGAGGAATCAGCACAACACACACACACAAGGAGAACATACAAAATCTGCATCGTAAAGCTGCACCCACACACAGACCTTTGACCTTACAGCTATAAAGGGAGAGCAGTAATTCCACCACTAAATGGTTCACTTGGGAATGTTTGGGTGGCACTTTTCATCCAACCAAATATGTGTTTTTTTATGTTGAGTCACAATCTAAAAGTTGTCAAAAAGTAAGTTGGAGCGAGTTCTGCAGGAGCGAGTTTACTTCTCTGTTCGTCAGTGGAGAGAAACTGACATCGTGTCACTTTTCTCTCTCTGTTGCCGTCCTCAGGTTGATCTGACCATTTTGGTGCTGGACGTGAATGACAACGCTCCGGTCTTCCAGAGGAGGGACTATGCCATCACTGTGCCCGAAGACGTTGCCGTGGGAACAGAGGTGCTGCGTGTGCTAGCGACGAGCGCCGACATTGGGCCTAATGCTGAGATCACCTACAGCATCCGCTCAGGCAACGAGCTGAGAAAGTTCACCCTGGACAGGAAGTTAGGTGAGGGGACGTCTCTGTGTGTGGCTTGTTGCTTCCAGGATTAAGTGCATGTTGTAGTGAAATATGACCTGATGAAGTCGTTTGAATGAAAATTAATCCCGCTAAGGAGACTGTGAGTTATATGTTTTGGCTGTAACATTCATAGTAATAAACATAAATTAAAAAATAAACCTTGAGAGTAAACAGCCATAAAACTGCTGAATTGATTAGATTAAATTAAAAATGTGCTTCACTTTGTATGTCAAGGCTCTATTTCAGTGGCTGATGATTTGGACTTTGAGGTGTGTAAGGACTTCTACCTTACAATTGAGGCCTGGGACAAAGGGGACCCTCCACTGAGCACAGCTACGATGGTGACCATTGAACTGATGGACGTCAACGACAACGCGCCAGCATTCAGCCAGGACATCTACAATGTACAAGTCAGCGAGAACGCGTCAGTCGGGCAGACAATTACGAAGGTAACGCGTGGTGGTGGTTCTTCTCGGCCTTTCTCTAAATAGCTTCCGTTTATAACTTGTTTATATCGTGCCAACGAAGACTCTGCACTTGACACTAACAGCTATCATTAGCGAGGAAGAGCGGGAAGGGAAAACTCCCAATTTAACAGGCAGACACCGTCAACACAGCCAGACAGAGAGGTGGTGACCGTCTACCTCAACGTGAGACAGACGGGACAAGGAATTATAACGAGCAAGTGAGAGATGAACAGAAAATTAATCTGCCCGTTGCTTACTGATGGGGGAGGAGCTGCGGATCAGGAACTTTAAGCTCAATAACCAGATAATGCAGGAGAAAGGAACAGTGAGAGAAGAAGCACAGACGTCTGCAACGGTGCTGTATGAATGTGTGGACATCGGAGAGAGGATAAAAAATAAACAGTGGGTTGAATAAGATCTCATTTGTTCGCCTATGTTTCTGTTTGTGTCAAACTGTTTAGGTCTCGGCTGAAGACCTGGACAGCCAGGTGAATGGACGAATCACCTATTCCATCCTGAAAGGGGACCGAAGTAACCACTTCTGGATCGACCCTGTCACGGGACTGCTCAAAGTCAATAAGAGGCTCGATAGAGAGCTGGTGAGGGTGCATCTCTGAGTACAGTATCTCATAAACAATCACTCGTGATTTTACGGTTCATGAGCACAGCCCGGGACGGAGGAGCGTCCCCGTCAAGGTCAACGCGCAATGAAGTCCCCGTATTATGCAAACACAGCACTGCTTCTCTGACACATACAGACGTGGCACCAACAAACTCTTTTGCGCTGCCCAGGTATCCCGGTACACGCTGTCAGTGCAGGCGTTCGACAGCGGCTCTCCGGCCATGTCGTCCACCGTCACCGTTAACATCGATGTTTCCGACGTGAACGACAACCCTCCTGTCTTCAGTCCACCCAACTCCACTGCTGTTATACAGGTTAGTCTGTGTGTATGTGTGTGTGTGTGTGTGTGTGTGTGTGTGTGTGCGTGTGCGTGTGCGTGTGCGTGTGTGTGTTTACTTGCCACATGTTCATGCCTGTTTGTGTGTCATATCATCTCCTCTCTGTCTCCATATTTTCAGCTGAACCAACCCGCCAGCACCACCCTGCTGAAGCTGTCGGTGAGCGATAAAGACTCCCCCAGAAACGGGCCCCCGTTTGAGTTTCGCATCCTGTCGGGGAATGAGGGAAGCTTCTTCTCCCTGGACCAGACTGGAACTCTGAGGTCCAGCCGTGTGTTAGGCCCCCAAGCCCCCAGAGAGTACACTCTAGAAATACAGGTGAGGCGGTGACTTTTTAATAGTAAAATGGATAAACAGACCCATGTTGTAATTACTTTCACACTCTGAACCAGCAGATTCCACTTGTGAGTTGCAGCTAATTGCTGCTACATAATGTTTTTATGAGTTAGGCAATGACATGAACAACTATTTGGATGCAATTTAGCATAGTACTAAAATAAAAGGGTAAGATACATTTAATTGAAAATTAAAGTGATCAACAACATGTGCAACAATTGGTCGGAACACCTTTGCGTAGTGTATTGTTTTCTCATTGTTCAGTGATCTTTATGAAAGATAGGATGAAACTTCATTTCTCTATTTTTCCTTGTCTTCATTCGTTGCATTTGTCATTCTTGACCAATGTTCAGAAACATAGATGTACTGCTCAACAAATTCTGTATTTCTCTCATCCTGTAGTACTGTTCGATTTCAAACAAATCTCACGCTCGAGATGCAAAAGCTAATTTTTTTGATTTACTCATGAAAATGTCAATCCTGAACACAATCCTCCCCCTTGTTTGAAAAAACAAAAATATCTAATTCAATTAAAACACAGAAATAATTTTACAATGTTGTAAACGCTCTGGGCAAATACTTCATGTTTTAAGCTGTTAAGAAGGTTTATTGTCCGACTTAACTTTGTTCTGGTCTGTTAGGCGAGTGACTCCGGGAAACCAAGCCTCACCTCCTCTTCCTGGGTGTTCCTGAGAGTCATCGGGAACAGTCAGTACAAGCCCACTGTCTCCCCTTTGGAAATCTTCATTGTCATGGTGACAGATACCTACCCGGGTGGCCCAATCAGTCGGATCTACGCAACCGACCGTGACCCCAATGACGTCCTGTCATACACCCAGAAGCCTCAGCCCAAAAGTATGTTCAAGATCAACAGGCAGGACGGCAGCATTGTCGCTCTGCCAGGCCTGGAACCTGGCAGGTACTCACTGCACGGCACAAATACCCTGGACACGCCTCAAAATGTATGGGAGAAAAAAAGCCTCTTGATGTGAGAATAAAATCCGTCTCTCTTTCAGGTATCAGATGAATGCTACAGTGAGTGACGGGCGTTTTGCAGTGATAGCCGACGTGTCAGTCCAGGTCGAGCAGGTGACGGATGTGCTGCTGCGCAGTGCCCTCACCTTACGCTTCAGCTCGCTGTCCCCGGAGGACTTACTGAGCCGCTACCTGAATCAGATTAAACTGACCCTGCGCGGACTCGCAGGCTGGAAGTGGTCACCTGGACAACCCGATCCTTTCCACATACTCAGCGTGCAGCCAGTGACGGGGACGTCGGACATCGACTTGCTTCTCGCCATGGAGCGACCCGAGACCTCGGGCAGCGGCCGGATGGGCGGCTTCTATTCCCCGCAGGAGCTGTCCGCAAAGCTGGAGGAGGCGGCGGCACGGGGTCAGATCCGCGGGGTCCTCGCCGGGGCGGTGGCGGTGAGCAGCGCTTGTTCTGGGGAGCTGGAGTGTGGGGATCAGGTGTGTGAGAACACGCTGGCGATGGAGAGCGGATCAGCCGTCACCTACAGCACAGAGAGGGTCAGCTTGGTGACACCGAGGTTCGGCCGCACAGAAACCTGCGTGTGTCCTGGTAAGCAAAAGGAAATTGAAGTTGAAGATACAAATGACAAGGTCATAAAATGTTTACAGCTACACTCGCATATCAAACATTTTTTCAGATAATAAAGCTAAAATGGAGACAGATGTGTAGATAACATAAACAAATGCTCCCAAAGGAGTGTAAAAGTGCTCTTTTATGATGATTTACAATATTCTGACACCTTGAACGAATTACTCTCTGATATCTGTGCATCTGTCTGCTTCCAGGAGGGACTTGCCCCACCCCTGTGGAGCTTTGTGAAGGTCAGTCCTGTCCAGCAGACATGCAGTGTGTCCGTTCTGGTCCAACAGCACCATCTGTCTGCCAGTGTCAGCCGGGGAGACTGGACGACTGTGCAGGTATGATCTGCTGCTCTTGTCACCTCTGTCTGTGTGATTCTGTAGAATGTGGTGAATTTTCTTTTTTTTTCCTTTCATTCAACTTGACCTGGTTCGTTTGCCCTCCTTATCGCGCACGTTTGGGGACGTGCAGGCCAAACGTCTCTGAGTTTCTCAGGGAACAGTTACATCAAGTACAGAGTGACAGCAAGTGGCCAGAGTGGAGAGATGAAGCTCGGCCTGAGGATCAGAACACTTCAGAGAAGAGGAGTCATTATGTTCACACGAGTCAACCCCTGCACCATGCTCAAGGTAAATCGCAAATACACTCAGCTTATATAATGCTCTTCCACTTCAACGGACACGGAGACACTCAGTGATCTCAGTGGGAAAAAAAAGAAATGAAAGCTGAAGAGTGTGTCTTAAAACGCTCTTCTTTTTTTCTTTCTGCAGATTGAAGGCGGTCGGCTCTGGTTCCAGTTAGACTGTGACAATACCCTTGGCATTATGGGTATCTCTGGCAGACCGATAAATGATGGCCTCTGGCATTCAGTTGCCTTGGAGCTGACCAGGAACTACACTCTCCTGTCATTGGATGACAGCTACGTGGAACGCCGCAGAGCAGCCCGGGCTCCTGTGCGTCTCTGGCCTCTGGCCCCGGACTCGTCATTATTCTTCGGGGCCCAGGTGAGGCCACTAAGCGGGCAAGGTGAGAGGCCCAGCCCAGGGCCAGGGAGAAGCCAAGGAGGCGGGGGGCCTGGGGACCGTGGAGCGAGGGGCCCTCCGAGAGCCCAGGATGGCTTCCAGGGCTGCCTGGGCTCGCTGATGTTGAACGGCAACGAGCTGCCACTCCAGAATAAGAGGAGCCGCTACGCTGAGATCGCCGGCCTCAGCGAGGTCAAATTAGGCTGCGTGCTCTACCCAGATCCATGCATCAGTCAGCCCTGCCTCAACGGCGCCATCTGCAGCAGCCTGCCCTCTGGAGGTTAGTGTTCCTTGCTGGTTGTGTGTTTGTAGAGACGAATTGTATTAGGTGCTGTTAGGTTTCTTTTTGAATATGTATTCTTTAACTAAAACATCATTAGTTTAACTAATGCTCGATTGTAATTTGACAAGCTTGTGTGTGAGTGAAAATATTGAGAATTAACTCTTTCATATATTCATTTTCTAAAGATTTGCGTTCATTTTATTTTGTTATTCGAAAAATAAGATGATAAATGATAATGTTTGTTTCTACATCTTTGCATATTTCTAATTTTCTTTTTTATTTTGATTTTATTCCTCCCCAAAAAATCTGAATATTGATAAAAATGGAGTTATGTATTTTTGCAAACTACTTATGTACCACAGCGTACAGAACATAGTTCAACAGATTCAAAAGTGAACTGTAATTGTAAGTGTTCTTTTATGTTGTACATGTAATTCAATAAACACTTGTATGTTTTGTTTTGACACTCTTCCTCAAAAACA
>JAUESF010000006.1:12632541-12664667 GCA_032274765.1 Malacoctenus tetranemus
GGGTGTGTAGTATCTAAAACATAAGCAAAGGTTTTGATGGGTATTTTCAGAGTAGCATGTCATAAAAAACAACAAAACAAAATCTGAGGATTCATTCAAAGCAGCAGTTAAATCTACTTCAAATGGATCAGAATGGTATTTTTTCCTTCACTGTCCCATGTGTTTTAAGCAACAAGTGATTTGGAGCTTCACTCATGAGACGAATAAAGTCCACGATGCTTGTGGAAACTGTCGACAGTTTCTACATTATGTTGTTTCTTATTTTTTTCATCAGTTTTTATTGCTACTTGTGTTTATATGTTTGTGCAGGAAAACTGCCAACAGTCACTTTACATCAACCAAACCGATGCCGAAATGGAAACAGTGTGGTACTTTTTTTTTTTATTAGGTCTTGATTCTTACCCGTATTTCTTTCCCAACTTGAGCAACAAAGGAAAGTCAAGGATTCAATGGACCGAAGCGATGGTGTCGTGTCTTGGCTTTCGAGGCCAGGTTTCAGGCTGGTTTTTCCCACCACACGCTTTTATCTGATGTCATTGTGACACCCAAATACCTGCTCTGGCCCCTCGAGCAGTGCTTTGACAAACAATCACTCAGAGGCAATTCTGAGTGATACCAAGAGGATCCAATCCTCCCTCCCCCTACAAAAACGTCTCAGAGAGGAGAAGCAGTGCCAGAGGTCCCTCTGATTTGGAAGCACTCCACAGACACACTGGGTGAAGGTGCCTAAAGATCTTGAGGCCAGCAAAACAAAAATTAATTTGACTCCTTTTGGAAGACAAAATATCAAGCTATGTAACCTGAAGTGCAGGCTTTGACTTCGCCAGTGTGAACAGCATGACCACACCAACTCCCCCCCCCCCCCCTTTCTCAGAAAGCCGTGTTCAGTCAATACCGCGTTGTGCGGTTAATGAAATTTGTCGACGCATTTTTTTCGGGACTCTCTCCCTGCAGTTTTGAGGAGTTAGCAAGAGCCAACCTTGGTCCTCACCGTCCGTGACACCTCCAGCTGGTGCTGATAGCCTAAAATGAGAAGGCAAGACGTTGCAGTGGATGCACCAAAATGTGCTGGAAAATGTTCAACTTCAAAGTATTTACTGAGAAAAGATTCAAGAGTCACACTGAAAAAAATACAAAAGAACTCATTTCATGTCCTGAAAATTTTATTTAAAAAAGCACAATTATCTAAAAAGTAAACGTTTTCCTGTTTTTCAAGGTTCATTAAAAGAAGTGAATTCCACTTGATAAGATTTTGTTTTTCACAGTGTGAACAAATTTTGAATTCAAGCCCTCCTCACGGATTTTGACCTTGGACTTACTAAACATCACTTCAGTCTCGATCAGTAGTTGGGATTTATATCAGGCTGGGAATAAACGCTTTGCCCTCAAAGTTGTGGGTTAGAACAAAGCAAGATAAATAGGAAAAATATTGGCCCTTCTCACTGTGGTTTAGCGTTGCCTCTTCAGTGCTGACAAAAGGTGACTAAACCTAATAAGGTTTGATAGACTAATATCCAGTGAGGACTGCTGTAGATCCCAGCAGCACAAAGAGAAAACAGAGGAGCAGAAAATAGCAGGGGAAAAAAAAACACACTAAAGTTTGACAGGGACCAAATTGTGATGGCTTGACGACTGCGTCAGAGCATTTCCCAAACTGCAGCACTCATGTGGTGTTCCATTGGTCAGTGCTGATCAAAAATGATACAAGCAGAGAAAGGCAGCGGAGCAGCGACGGGGTCACCGGGAGCGCGGGCCTGCTGATGCATGTTCGGCGTGAAGGCTGCGATCCGACAGATGAGCCACAGTAACAGTTCAAAACGCTGTTCTGAAAACAAGCAGTCAGACCGCAAAGTACATTGCAGAGCAGAAACGTACACAATGCATGTGGTCAGAATGTTTTGACTGATCAGTGTACGGGAGGGACAGTTTGAGGCTCTGAAGCTCAATCTTTACTTAAAAGATTGAGCCAATGGCCAAGCGGGAGTATGACGAGGTGGGCATGTTTCAGTTAATTCCCATTGACGCCACTTAATAATCACTTTCATGTCTGTGGCATTTCCTCTTGGTTAAGAAGTGACCGCTTTGGAAGATATCCTCCTCCTGAATAACCAAAGTTATTTTCAGGCTTCTGCTGTCTGAGTCACCGAGGAGGATATGAGGATGACTGCGACTTTGTAAAATGTCAACTCAATTTAGCTAACTCAGACTTCTGAGCTCTAATATTTGCTGAAGTCAAGCATTTGCGCACATGTTCATGTATAGGTTTGTATTGGATTAGGTTGAACAAAACATCCTAAATGCCTCAAACAATTGGAAGGAAATGACTCCGTCAGGTCTCATTTTGCCAACTTCAAACCGCTCGCGAAAGATCATTAATCCCATCAGTGTAAATGTCAAACTCCATGACTGGTCAGAGCCGATGAAGCCGTTAAAATGTTGGGCGAACGGTCTTCCAGACCTCAAGAAAAGCCCCGTCGCCTCGGTGCCACCGCGAGGAACGAGCTGTCGCAAGCGACTGAGACATCTTGCAGACATTACACGCTGTCAAATGTTAACTTTCCTTTCAGGAATGTCTCCTGATGCACTGCAAACTTTTGTGTTCACATACTAGACGTGTCAGATCTGGCGGACGAGGTGCCGTGTCTCTCAGACTCCACGTGTGAGGAACAGTCTCTCAGCTCCTACACCTCCGAGTCCTTCGACGACAACGGTGAGACTCCACACCTGAAAATGACCCCGAGGACGCTTTGCACTCATTCTCTCAACTAAGACTAAATTGCTGGAACCGCCGCAGGAGACAACTTTTGCCTGAATGCTGAGACTTTTTCTTTATTTTTTTGCATTATTACAACAACATTCAGAAAAACGTGCAAGTGGCAAATCAGTGGAAATGTTTTATGGAAGTTACCTCCAGGCAAACTGGATCCATACATCAAAAGTAATACATGGGTTTTCTGTGAAAGGAAGTAATCTTTTAAAGGAAACTTTCCCGCGTGTTGTGTAGGGTGCCGTTTCCCAGATAACTCAGTGCCATTGATCTTTCCCTGGCTAAGTATAAGCGAGTGGAAGTCAAACACCCTAATGATCATGTGTGTGTGCATGTGTATGTGGGGTTGTGTTCTTCAGACAGCAAATCCATGTCGATGTTTTTTTTTCTTCTTCTTCTTCCTGTCTAATTAGCGTAGCTGCAAAGAAAGTAGCCTTTGTGTCTCTCCCACTCTCACACAAACACACACACACACACACACACACAGATCACACGCGTACAAACGTGTTGCAGAGACGAACACGTCTATGTTCTCGACACGTGCACGCACACATGCTCATATCCATATCATCGTCACACCCTGCGATCGAAACCTTATCCTATTCATGGAGGCACTGACATTGTTCCTGTTCTTCTCCCCTCTCTTTTTTTGCGGTGTTCTTCCCAGCCTCCATAGTGACAGTCATACGTCTAGTCAATGATGCTGTTGATGATATTGAAAGTGAAGGTATGAAAGAACATTTTCTGTTGACTCCTTTATCTCCTTTGTGTCTGTCGTCTGATGCCAAAGTGTCTGCTCAGTGGTGGAGCACAAAGCTACAATGCGCTGAATGCAGTCGAGCCTCCGCTGTTCTTATTAAGAATGAACCATCCTGCTTAGATTTCTAATACTTTGTCAGTTTCTGACACTGGATCTCTCTCTCTCTCTGTTTCAATTTTTCCCCCTTTGGTTTTCCGTGTTGTTTGTCTCAGACTCTCTCTGACTTTCGCTCTCTCTCTCTCTCTCTCTCCCTTTGTAGTGTCAAACATGGACAAAGAACAGCGGCAGAACAGCCCTGGTGAGTGAGATGCAAAGCAACGGAAAAACATCTTATTAACTTGCCTTCCCTTTGACTTCATTTCTCTGCTCCTGAAAAACCCAGCCTTTTATATTCTTTACATTATTCCCCACCATACTCCATACAGTACAGCTTTCTATTACTATTCACGCTATTTCTTTTTTATTTCCCGGATTGCGAATGTAAATGCGGTCCTCGACTCGCTGTGTTCTGTGACTTTGGAGGCCACGAGACATAACTAGAAGCTGCTGAAGATGTTCTATGATAAATATTTGCATTTTCATCTGTTGAAAGTACAAACGGGTCACTGGCTTCTCATCATTGTTCCTTCTTGCTCACATATAACAAGACTGTGTGAAAAACAAAGACATGCAAGCTTAAAAAGTAAACTATAGAAGCTGCATTTCGATAAACACCACATCATCCCATGAAACTCACTGTGATTCGATAAAAAACACAGGGTCAAAAAACAGCCGCATGTAAGTTTGTTGGAAATGAAATCATGTGAATGATGACGATGTTGTAATTAGTTGCGGTCGTCCTCACTCCCAGCAAAGCACAGCTCTCACCCTCGGCCTTGCAGTAGGTCTCAGTGGGTTTTAGGGGCACTTTGAGCCAAGCCTCACATCTCCACAAAACAGCAGAGGAGCAGGCAGCTTAAATCAGCAGCTTATTTTTTTTACCCCCACCCTTAATGGGGCATCATCTACAGTCTGAATACTGACGTCGCCGTCTTATCAAACGCGCGGTTCCCTTCAAACAGACATCAGAGGAGGGTTGGTCCAATTGCACCTGTCCTAAAAGATCCCTGCGTCCCTCTCGGTTGCGCGTGCTGCAGTCTCACAATCAATATTAATTGGCTCTTAGTTACCAAGTCTGTTTGTTCTCGCTTGCATGTAATTTACTAGGTCTACAAAGCATTTCACGACTAAGCCAGAGCAAGGCTGTGTTTGTTTCTCTGTCACTCCCAACCTGCTGGAGCACAAGCAGCGTTATTTCACATGGAGGGGATCAAATTGTCCTCCAGTAGGTTTCTACGGAAAACTTTGAAATTAGGGAGTTTGGTGAGGGGTGAAAATTCAATGTGGGGTTATTAAGAGCAAAAAACTTCAGATGCACACAGTGATGCATTGCAGGGGGCGATTACATGTTTCTGCATGCATTCTTTGTTGTAAATATCAAGAGTCCAAACTGTTGCCGCGCATAATGCACAGTCGATGCACATATTCAGGTACAACACAGGATGGAGTCAGAGCAACAGCGTGTATCTGGCATATTATGTGCTTTCAGGTGTGTTTTTGTATGTTAATGCAAATAAGCCCCGTGTCCACGGATTTTCTGGCAGCCTCACTTTTAGTTATCGTCTTCTATCTCTCAGTGTCACAATGCTTTCACTGTATCATTAACGACGTTGCCTGTTCTGATGCGAGTCTCACCATCAAAGGTCTCCTGTCCCATTTGTTTTGTTTTCCCGCTCCACTGACAGAAAGTCGCCACCTGCAGAGCAAAGATGAGATTTGTGTAGAGTTCATCAAAGAGTACATTGTGGATTGTAAGGAACATTTGTTTATTTCTTTTTTCCCCTTTTAACCCCTCATTTGGAAATTTTTGCAGCCGGAGACAGACACTCTCACCGCATGGCATGCCAGTAGGAACTCCCAAATGTTTTTGTGGTTTGTTGGCATGGCAGTCTATTAGATATCTGTGTCCACACACGTGTCATGCATTATATACCAGGAGCCGCAACTCTCCAGCACACTAATGAAGTGTACTCTCCATCCCACACAGAGGGTGACCCCTCTGGCTCCTCTCATTTCATCAATATGATATTTTTTCACTCACAGCTCATTAACCTAACCATGAATTATGCAAGCTGCATGCTGTAGTTTGTTGGAAGTTGTGGATTAGTGGGGAGTTCTGTCTTTGTCAGTCCGTTTAGCAGCACGAACTGTAACAGGAATGCCAGGAAAAAAAAGAGTTTGTTTATTTGCTCATTAATAAATATCAAATGAGAAATGGAACGATTACACAGTGTAAACACGCAGGAGAAATCCCACAGTACACACTGTTAGCTCCATCGTGACACCGAGAAACAAAGCCATTCGCCAGCCACCCGCTGCATCGGTTACAATCTCTCAAACATGTGCACTTGCACATGCACACCCTCTCCCGTTCGCAGCTAACAAGCAACACTTTTGTACGAAAATAAAACAGATGAAGGGATTAGATAATAAGCACAGGAAGAGACTAAAGAGAGGGGAAACAGAAACAGACACAAGTCAGAAAATATGCGTGCTATTCCTTGAGCCCATGGAAATTGGCTGACTTTCTTTTTTTTTTTTCACTTTTAAGTGAGGTAGTTTGATTAATAGGAGGGAGTAAATTCCATATCTCGCCGCCTTCTGTTTGGGGTTTTACAAGGGCAGAGATGGAATCAGCAGTGATCTGAGTAACTGTGAAAATCTTTAGATCAGTCCTCCAGCGGCTGATACACAAAAACATATTCAGTCGTGTCGCCTCACTTTGCCTCCTTGCAGATAAGATTGCAATAACGCTGTTGTTTTAGGAGTGAAGTTGATCTATTGATGTGGCACCTTTTGGCAACTGATCCTATTAAACAGATAATCGTCTTCACAGTATGCGCCGCTGAAAGGCTGTTTGTAACACAAGATACAGTCAAGTGCAAGCTGCACAGTTTCAGGGGTTTAGCAGCAAGAGGTTTGTCCAGGAAATAAACCCTCAGGCTCCGAAGTCAGTTCAAACTTTTTCCTCGACTCTCCCAGTTAAATCATTGCTTGTTACTTAAACTTGTTGAATGTTGAAAAGTCATTTATCTTGCTTGTATTCTCAGCGTACAGGTGGGAGTCTTCCTGTCAGACTTCAAGCTGGTTGTCTCCATCGCGCGTGCGTCCGCCAGAAGTCGGGTCACATTTCGACCTCAGCGAGACGCAGCAAAACATCAGGCGTGGCGGAAGCACACGCTCTCTCCAGCTGGACTACAGAGTGATGGGCTACAGCGGGGACAGAGGCCTGGAGCGTGCACAGGAAACCACGAGGAGGGCCTTCCAGTGGGAGAGGAACCAGTCCGGAGAGTGGGAGAGGAAACGTGTGATGGACAGAGACGAGAAAAGAAAGCAGGAGATGGTAGGAAAGAGCGCGGGCTTCAGGGGCAGAGACCTCAGCTCGCACCGGGATCGCCAGCAGTCGCGCGACAGCTGCGACGACAGCTCTTCGCCTGTCTACGAGGAGTACCGAGAGTCCAGCCGAGACCCGGAGAAAGACGAAGACCGGGAGAGCCTTTACGACACCCTACCTCCAACGCGACGAGCCTACGAAGGATACCCATCGAGCCCACCGGGCCTCAACCTGCACCCGGCTCAACTTCTGCCCCCACTCCGGGCCTGGGATTTACAGACAGGGGAGTGGCGGGAGTCGGAGGAGGATCGCGGAGGGCTCGGCTCCAGTGGTCTGACAGGTTCCGGGGACGAACTTGAGAGACTTCTGAACCTGGTGTCACTGCGAGCCAGGAGAGCCACACGGACAAACCGAGCCTCGACCGGATCTGAGCCAGCAGGAGGCTGGGATGGATTTAAATGAGCACACGAGAGCATTAATAACATAACAAACTTAATATTCCTTTCTAAAATTCACAGAGACAGAGTGATCCTCTTTGATTACACTTGACATTTATAGTACTACACCGCTGGTTCGCTGTCTAAAAATAATTGAAGAAGAAAATTACCATATATACTTTTACCATCCCACATCATTATCCTGGTGTAAACAAGCGCTAATCCAGCACCAATCCCCTGGCTCATTTATAAGCTGGAGGAATAGGAGGAAATAGATGTGTTCTCCAGACGCCTTCACCTGTGCTGCATGAGAGTTTTGCTGCCATTGGCTGTGAATCAATTGTTTTACATTTATTATTTAGAGTTGCTGAAGCGAAGCGTTGGGAGCCACTATGTGTCTGTTTAAGATCACACCAACCTATGTGCATAAGTTATCATGCAGCTCATCCTGCGTTCTGTCAGACACACACACACACACACACACACACACACACACACACACACACAGGCAAACGTGCACACAATCGGTGTGTTAACTCAACCATGTAACACTTAATGCATTTATTATTTTCTCTGACACATGCTCAGGGTTGTTTTAGAGAGAACCATTCGCCCACATCTCAGACGTAGCCTGGGAGATGCTATTAAGATTACCCAAAAGTTGATACCAGGGGATCTTCGCGTAATCATTTAATTATTCTGTCATTATTTATTTAATTTTCATGCTATTCATTATGTGATTGCACCTCTTCACACACACACGCACACACACGCACGCACACACACACACACACACACACACACACACACACACACACACACACACACACACACACCCTTCCCTATTGAGTTTATGTAACTGTGATTCAATGCAGCATTTTATCCCTCGACAATAGTTCTGACCTGCCATGGACAACCCACAATACATGCTTTGCAGCTATGACAGACAGGGTGTACACAGATTCACTTTTTTCAAAACCCATGCTTATACTATTATAAGTGAACATTGTGTATTTTGTATATATTACCAAAGCTAAACTGTTAATGTTGCTTCAGATAGAAATACTACGTCTAACTTTGCACCTGGTCTTAACATGTGAAATGGGTTTTTAAACAGTATGTGCTGAAAGGCTTAGGGACTTGTGTGGAAACGCAGCCGTGAAGTACAGAGTCACTCACCCAGGACGTCTGCACATGGTTGGCTCAGTGATAACAAGTGTGCAAATGCGGATGTGTTCCCAGTTCGTGCGCACAACAAAGGGGGCCATGCAAATGGATATAAACTCTGTGTTAAACAATGATGAAACGCAGGCAGAACAAGCAGGTCGGAGATCGCTGTGAGGGTATTTCTGAATCAACATATTCGTAATGGCAGTCCAGCATAATTGTGGCTTGGGTACAAGCCAGGCCAGATGTGAGCTGTCAGAATTACAGTCATGCAAACAGCTGCAGCAACTGCCCTCCTCTCTCTCACTTGCCAAACACTACATCCACCAGTAAACATAGCTGAGATAACTCACTGTCCCCTAGCAAATAACATAGTCGATGCAACATGGTGAAAATTAACATTTATATGAAATGAAATTGCAAGGTCACACAGCTCGACTGATGAGTTGTCGCAAAAATGCTTCTCGGATGCCAAGAATGCCTCTATGTTGATGGACTCTGTACTGTAACAAGAACCACGACTGGCTACATGCCGGCTGGCAGGTCCTAACACAGTCATGATCAAGTGTAAAGTCACCTAATACATCCACGTGTCACAGTGTGGTGTCCACCCATCCATTCATCTTCCTTTCACCCATCACCGTTTGACTCGGCCCTGGGAGTGCATCGTCCGAGAGTGCCCAAACTCCACACTGGAAACAGACCGAGAAACAGCGCAGACAAGTCAACACATGGACAAACACATTCACACCTGTGGGCACTTTACAGTTTCCAGTTCACCTGACCTGCATAACTGTGAAGGGGAAACCAGGGCACCCGAAGGAGACCCACAGGAATACTGTGAGGCCGTTCAAGCTCAGCACACAACAGAAGCTTTCAGAGGCTGACATTTTAAACCCACAACCTCAGAGCTGTGAATCAAGCGGAGCAAGCGAGACAACTGAAAAAAGAAATTGCACTCACGTACAACTACTGCTACAGTCGAATTCAAAGTAGTTACTTTTCAACTGCGTTAGATTGCGTCGTCAATGTCAGGCCTTTGATTTATGTTTAGAACGTCTGCTTTCAAAGCTCATATGTTGGACAGAGAGAAGTGAAGAAGAATTCTCCTCTGGCACATTAAATGATAAAAGATAGATCAAAAGCAGAAATATTGTGTCACAATTCATGTTTGTTAAAGAGAAAAAATGTCACACCTGACAAGCATACTCAACAAAATACAATTACCTGAGCTATGACTTAATTACAGGAATGTGAGTAATTTTTCTGTGTTACTTCCTTCCTCGGAGATGGTGCAGCTACAACTGAGCCAGACCCGCTGTTGTGTTCAAGTACTTGACTGCCATCCATTGCCGTCCAACAATCTTTTCATTTCAGCTTTCAAGTTCCACGTTGCTGCATCTGTGCTGATGTTTGAGGTTCTGCCCTTTACGGGGACTTGGAGGGAAACGCTCCAATCAGGCATTCGCGCCGTGTCGGGAAAAGTAAGGAGGAGGTGTCCTTTGGGTGATTATGCACCTGATGTGTAGCAGGTTAGCTATATCTCAACCCAGACTGCGTGAGATAAATAATCCCCATAAAATATTTAATCCTGTCAAGTCGCTCTTGTCACGCCTCTTGTATGTTTCTCTTTCCCTCCCCACTGGAATCTGGCAGATTCATTGAGCGGAGCTTAAAGTCGTCAATGTCCCGCGAAGACACGGAGGCGTAAGGACGTCTTCTGAAATTTGAAGTGCATAAACTGTTCCGATCAGTTGAACAATAAATTTTGCTTTGAATTCGTTTGAGGGAAAAAAAAAAAAAAAGGTAAAAAACGGCTGTTGTGATCGCGTCTTAGATTGCTTTGGCCGTATGTGCTGTCAACAGTTGAGCAGATTTTAGCATAATCTTTGCAGTATGCCTTTTTGTTTACCTCAGGAACTGATTTGTTTGCTGACTTGAATAAATGTATGCGGCTCATTGTGTGGTTCTCATCATTGTTTTGGGGGGGGGGGTTCTCGTGTAATATCATTATACAGGCCACACAGCTCTAAAAAAAAATCCATCTATGATTGGATAACGCAGTTCCTGTCTCTGCACGAATTCACCACATCCTGCACACGCGGACATCAGTCACACTTGGGGGGAAAAAAAACACGAGGACGACATGTTTTTATGTGTATAATTCGTTTGGAGGGCATGTATCTGCGCATGATCCTAATTAAAGCAGCTTCAATTTTACAAGGTGGCATTTCTTAATCTCTTTATCCAAATCAATAAAAAGCGACTCGTCATTAATCTTTGAATGGCGACGGAAGGTTGAAGCCTCGCGGCGGTCGGTAAGCGCCACGTCCCTCTCGCTCTTTTTCGATACAAGTCGAAGATGAGGAACCTTTTGTGTCTTTTGATCCTTCTTACAACCCTTTCCCTGCCCTTCACCTCCCTCCTCCCCCTCAACCCCCGGAGAGTAAAGAAAAACTTTGTCCTTGTTATCATCTAGCCCTCCTTGTATACACACCAATAGGCTGACTATCTGACAGAAAACAATCTCCCTTAGCAACCAGACGTTGCCTGACTGCATTTTTTGTCTGTCACATATGATATGTTTCGGCCAATTAACAGCAGCAGAGGGTGTGTGTGTGTGTGTGTGTGTGTGTGTGTGTGTGTGTGTGTGTGTGTGTGTCCCTTATGTGTGAGTGGTCATGTTTTTGCTGCTGTGCCGATGCCTTTTTCTCCTTTCCGGGGAAAACATACCTGCCCTCGAAAATAGTTCATGCGTCTTTGATGCAGCGCTACATGGAGAGAGGCACAGAGTTGTCTGACTCAAAATTGCACCCTCACTCACTCCCAGACATGTTCAGGGTGAGTGCTGTACAGTGCCTGTGTGGAGCTTTATAGATCAGGTTTCAGTGACGCCATAAATGTCTGAATTTCGGGGGTTATGCAGAAAATAAGGCGACCTAAAATAATGACATTCGTACATTCTGTAAATCATCTAAAATGGCTTTGGATGGCCAGCAGCTGCAGATGTACGTCTTTTTTAGTTTATGATGGCAATCATTTAGCCAGAGTAGGTGTTAATTTATTTTTTATTACAGTAGATATCATTTTGGAGTGAAACCCCCTTCATATATCTTTCAGTGCTTGCCAGTTTGTGTCAGTGCAATAGATGGAAATAGCTCATAGATAAACGTTGGCTGGCTTGTTCCAGTTCTGTTCTCTCTCCCTGCAGGAACCATGAACCACAAAAGACTCAAACAGGTACAAGGAGGAACTCGGGGGAGATGGATCTTTATTTTCCTCAGCCCAGGAAAAAATAAAAAATTATGCATTACTCTGTAAAAATCTTCGTAAAACTTGATGAAACTTGTCACTGCAGGAGACGTTGCAAAAACTTCCATGGCCAGCTTTACAGCCTAAAAACATTCTGTCGGTTTTAGCTCCCCAAATGTGATCACAGCACCTGAGTTTATGTTTCTTCTGTTACTTCTTCCTGTCACAACAAGGCTACACTGGGGATGAGATTTAATCAATTAGCATAATATGCTAAATATTTCCCCAAGTGATAACAGCTTGGGGTTTCCAAAAAGTGCAGGTGGCGCGACAGCTTTGTCTGACTCAGCCCATTCATTAAGGAGTTTTCTGTATTGGAGCTGCACATGGAAGAAATGAAGAGGAATCACCCCACAGGCCACTGTCCTAACGGGCAAACCCTTGCCTAACATCGCCACTCCCTCCAGCAAGCACGTATGTAACGTCTGAAAGTGTAAACATCCCTCCACAGGTGGAAATTGTGCCTGCTGCCTGACCAGACAGAGAGAGAGAGAGAGAGAGGGCAGAGACTGCAAGGTGTTTAGTCATCCAGGTTTGGAGGTTATTAATTTATTCTGACATGGATTATGTAATATGTCCCAATACCTTGCAAAGTGTCTTTGGCAAACTCGTTTGATGACCGTGCTGCTTGTTTAACATATTTAATGCATGCCGGCCGTCCTTGGGACCGGCGACAGGTCAAACCAAAGCCGAATATGAGGGTGTGTGCAGGAAAGAGAGAGAAAAGCGAGCAGTAAACAAAGTGACTGTTGTGTTCATTCATCACGCATCAGAGGAAACTGATGAGGACCTGCCAGTCCCTTTAGCTGTGCTAGCTTTTCATTGGACCATCTGGCATTTACACCACAGAATCAGCTAAGCCACTTTAAACATCCACTCCCACAAACTCTCCCCTCCTCCTTGTCCTCCTCCTCCTCCTCCTCCTCCTCCTTCTTCTTCTTCTTCTTCTTCTCGGCCATTTTTTACAATGACTATCCTCCCAATCTGGATGGACACAGCAGGGAGGGAAAGAAACGGACAGAAGGATGAAAGGATGTTACATAAAGGAGGAGGGGATTGAAGGATAGATCATGTAAGAAAGGCAAGAGATGAGTAGAGAAGTGGGAAAAGTATGAGAGATTACCATTCCCTGGTTCTTGCTTATTGAGGGGTAGCTGTGTGGGTGATTATAAATCCACGCTGTTCTCAGTAACACCAGGATTACACACCCCAGCCAGACCTAATCTATGTGCATAACATCTGCCTCTGATGACACAGAAATGCGCACGCACACACACGCACGCACTCACAAACACACAAACATGCAGACACTGGTCATACATGAGCGGAAAGATCTGTGACTGTAATGGCTACAAATGCGGTCAGTGTCTGAAGCAATTTCATCACATGCATTATTTACGGACACTTTAATCTTATGGGAATCATCATATACAATGTGCCCGCCTTGCTAAAACAAGGTGACAAGTGGATGGGAAAATTGAATGGGGAGATGTGACATCCGTGCACATGCATGAGGCTGTGAATTCACATCAGAGAGCTGCCCTCTGCCGAGTGCCGTGGAGGCTGTGTGCCCGTCCTATCCCATCACGCCCCTCCCCCCGCTGTTTTAGGAGATTATTACTAAGGCAATCCTTTGGCATATGCTTGCAAAACTGCTATGGGCGAGACAGGCAAGTTAACCGTTCATGTCCTTTATTGGATTTTCTTATGTGATGAAAGTGCATAAATGCCCCTGGATTATGTCACACTTACACATGATCAAAATACAATAATTGCGTCAAACTTTGGGATATTTTTCTGGTTGCAAAGACTTTTTTTTATCCCTATAAAGCGAGTTTTTGCACACGAGGAAGAGGGCACAAAAAAAGTTCAATCCCATTTTCTGAGACACGTTTGTGTTAGCGTTGGTGCGGCTCGGCTTTAGCCCTGCTATGCTGATTTGACAGAGGCCGTCAGTGTGACGCTGTTGGACTTCAATACAACGCTCCTCACTTTGTTCTGATCTTGTAAAGAAAATGCTGTCTTGAACAGAGGTGAGGCGGAATGATGGATCAACATGCTGCTGGGAAATTTGGCTGCATCATGGCCCCTCAGAGCTGAGCTTGTTATCTGCTTCAGCCCTATAAGGAATTGGTGCGCTGTCACCCTTGAGATTGCTGAGATCTGATTTCGGTTAGGAGGAGGTTTGCTCTGTGTTGTGCTTTGATCATCAGGGGTTTTATGCTCGCCAGCAGAATACGCATCTACATTTGCTGAATTTGCCCCACCACAAGATTTTTTTATTAGGTCCTTGTTGAACTGTGCAAGCGTGAAATGCCTGTGGTGGTAACCTTTACAGACCATCTGATGACTCAGTGTGAGAACAATCTTAACACTCTAGATTGTGCGATAAACGCACCTAGAAGGCGAGGAGAGAGCAAATATCTCAACCAGAATATGTATGTATGTGTGTGTGTGTGTGTGTGTGTGTGTGTGTGTGTGTGTGTGTGTGTGTGTTGTGTGTGTGTGATGGGTACAATATATAACGCAAATAATGGTTATTTATGGAAGTCTAAGTCGAGATTAGATGAAAAGCTTCCTGTTTTTATTGACTCAGGATCCTTCAATAGCACAGTTTATACAACATGTTTGACCTTTAGTGCTAAATGAGATGACAGGAAAAAAGAACATTTCTACAATTAATAGTTGCAATGAGTCTTGAAAAGTCTATTAACACAATGAAAGCAATTGTCTTTGTGAACATTCGCTGGGAGAAAAAAATGATTTAAACAAAAAATGTTTCAGGTTTATTGAAACAAAAATATTCAATTTTGAGTGAATATTGAACATTTCTCATGACATTATTTCAATTTGTTGTATCTATGCAACATGCTGCTCCATTGACCTCCAAGTGTCAGAGTGGGCTTTATGTGCCCCTTAAACTGCAATGAGCTGAAAAAGACAAGTAAAAAAGACAAATTATCACTTGAATCTGGCAGGATGTGGGCCTGGGCAACCACAAAGCTGCAGTAACATTACGTTTAACTGTGTATTGCTGCAAATAAATACAGTAGCTGCAGGAATATTGAACAATACATTACATCTTCAATTCCATCAAAACACAGGATTCAGAGCCGGCAGCCATTCGAGCAGCTCTGTGAGAAAGTGGTTTGGCACAGCGGTACTTTGAGCCTAATAGTAAAGTCAGCCATGAAGAGAAATCACTGCACTCCTGCTGGCACTGTGGCGACGAAATGGAAGCACTCATTCAGTAGTTGTCAGGACATTTAATTAAAACCCCTAAAAACTTAGACCCAGTGGTGGGACTGAGTGAAAAATCAGCAGGCGGTTACTACAGTCGGGGAGACTCACCCTCCAAACATAATGAACGTGACCACCAAATCATTATAAGTCTCCATTCATGAACCAAACCACAAAGTCCTTCCAGTTTCCTCACAAAGCCACATTAATAAACACCTTTTACCAGGAACGCTGTGTCGCGTGACCAGGAACATCTCACACCTTCAAAACTTTCTACATGTGTTTTTTTCTCCCTGCAAAGCCACCTGAAACTCAAATAGGATTAAACTTGCTACATTCTTACCAAAATGTCTTCCAAAATTGAAAATACAGCACACGCCAATAGTATTTCCTGGCCAGTTTTCACTTGTTTTCTTTACACTCTGCTCTCCAGACATTTGTTTTGAAGGCACCATCTGGTAATTTCAGCCAAGCTCTCAGCAGAACTCTGTCTTTGGAAAACAAAGACTGTGTTATCAATGTTAATAAAGCATGTTGTCCTGTAGAATACGGCACAAAGAAGGAGCCCCACTGTTATTGGCTCCCTTGGAGGGTGGTGATGACACCTGGCAACTGCAGCCCGTTTGTCAGAACATTATTCATCCGCTTTCTCAATTTGGTCATTATTCCGAACAGCATCATGCTTCACTGGTATAAGAAAGTGCTTAAGATTGTTGAAATCGCTGGCAAACACTGTAGTAATGCTGGCTATGGATTCAAGAGTCTGTGAAGCATGGCCACCATAGTCGGCTCAGTAATATAAGGGACTTTTCAATTAGTGGATTCGTGCTTTTTTTTTGCTCCATACCACCAAGGCCATTGATTTTTCTGATGTGTGGCGGTTTAATGCGTCCATTCGGGGCATGTTCCCTCTGTGGAGGTTGCTCCAATAGTCAGAATGCATACATCTGTAAGTGTGCCTGTTTGGCTGACCTCACAGTCAGAGCTGTCTGTCTCCTGGTCATCACACATCAGGCCTCTGGAACACATCATCCTGCTTTGAGGCTGACACCGGGCCGCTCTAATCTCTCCCTGCTGCTGTGCTTGAGGGCATCCGCTGCGGCCACGCGCCCAACGCAGGGGGAGTTGAACAAGAGAACGGTGCTGGCCTCAATGTGTCACCACTGCCCACTGACAGTATTGATGACACATGAGTCCGCTGGATCCGATGCGGCGCTGGACTGCACGGTTGCCACCAGCTTCACCAGGCTGAGGATGAATGGGATCAGGCAACCACCTCCAGTGGCTCTGTCTGCACAAAGTGAGTCAAAACACCAGGAAACGCCACCCTGGCGGTCGCAGGCACACAAAAGGTATCGATCCAATCAATAGTTTGTTGTATTTGCCACTTAGATTCTTCCATAGAAATAGGTCTATGGTTTCATAAATATCCAAATGTATAATTGAAAAAAAAAAAATGAAATGATAATAAAAAGCTTCCTCACGTGTAACCTCACTAATCTTTGAGAGAAAGGAGAGTCTTCCTGTTTTGATGATTACACTCCCAAAAATGTTTTTTTCCCCTCTCAACTGTGGCTTCAAATAAACCACAGTGCGCTGATTGGACTCCCCGTGCCGACCCCCTCAGCTCCCCGCCGTGTGTACACCCAGAGACCCTCTGAGCATTGTGTTGAGATCAAACACAGATTCGGGGAGGTCACGCCGGGGAAAATGAGGCAAACCTTTGGTTGCTCACACGCTTCTTTGTAGTGTAAGGTGAACAGGGGAAGTCCGAACGGGAACAGGGGGGGGTGGGGGGTGGGGGGATTGGAGGAGACTGCTGGAGCTCAGTCGGGAGGCGCACGCGTTTGTTTGCGAGAGCGCGCGCCTCTCGCTGCGTGTCCTCGCTCCGTGGATTTCTCCACATCCCGACGCGCGTCTGACTGAGGGCATCTCGGTGAGATTTGCCACGGTGCCGCCTCGCCACGCACAGCGGCTCGCGTCGTAGTTCAGAGCATGGCAAGGATATCACAAATGCTTAGAGGAGGCGATTGTTTCCCCGCGTTTGTTTGGAGAGTCGCAAATTAAATCAAAGGGATTCTCGAGGCGCTGCACTGGTTTGACATTTTAGAGCGAAATAGTCTCTTCCTTTTTTTTTTTTCTCTTCCCCTCTCAACGTGGGCGCCTCTGAGCGGAGAGCAGTCAGCGATGCCAAGCAGCCAGCAAAGGACACATGAAGACACTGAAGACTTGAAACATGAGTGGTCTGGACCTTCTTCTCACATTTTTCCTCCCAAACGACCAGTAATTGACATTTGCCAGCAGTGAGGAGGTGTGGCACCGCCGCGTGTCAGCGCTCCTGGCGACACATGGATGGATGACTTTAGTGGGAAGATTGTTTTTTTTTTTGTTTTTTTTTTACAAAGACCAGAGCCCGTGTAACTTTAGAGCCGCATGTCACGCGTGATTACGACAAGTGGGTGACTCATTTCATCGCCTTTAAGTAGCGGACTTCCCGTGCGCTCTGGTGGAACTCGACGAGGTGCGCTCCATGATTCATTCGGGACACACCGGTGCCGACGGTACCTGCGGGACATAATACACAGCCGGGGACCTCGAGAGCAGCGTCGGCTGTGGGCCAGTGATGCCGGACGCATTAGCACTCATTAAGAACCGGACAGAGCCGAGGTTGGGGCAGCTGGAGCGCACCCTGGCCCCGGAGGGGGGCTCCCGCCCCGCCTGGGTCATAGCCATCCTGGCCAGTGTCTTGATCTTCACCACGGTGGTGGATGTGCTGGGGAACCTGCTGGTGATCATCTCCGTGTTCAGGAATCGCAAACTGAGAAACTCTGGTAAGAGCTTTTCTCGTCAGCGGGTCGATTTTTCCACAAATGTCAAACTCGGGTGAAGCGGGCGCTGAGTGAACACAGCTTTTAATAGCGTTATTTGGGGATCCTGATGGCCTCTGTCACCTGTGCACATGAACTTCCTTAATAAAAACCCGGCGAATTAGCATAATAATGTAGTTTGTGCATATGTGGGAAATTCCCCGTGCTGTCAAATATACTGGGGTATTTTTTTTCTTTCATTTTGTCTTTTAAAAAAATATTTTTCTTTTGCTTTTCATTTTTTTTCTCTGCTGCTGCTTCACTTGGCTCCACAGTGTCACACTCAGAAATGAATGTTGTCACACTGTGTGCTTTTATACTCGCAAACGGTGGAACTTTATTTGAACTCCCTCCACAAGCCGGACGAGTCTTTTTATCAAACTGATGCATGTGTGCTTTCGAGGGTATCCACCTGACCTTTGTGTGCTTACTATGATTTACTGGAAACATTATGCAAAAGGGCACCCGAGACACACGCCTGTGTGTGATGCAGTCACTTCACATCAATTTCCAGTGAAGGAATTGTGTTGGCCATTTATGTCCTAACAACTCTGTAGTGGCTCAAGTGCGTGAAACATGCTGACACACAGCTTGATTTATGTCTGGTGGTGTTACAGCCACTGAGGCGTTCTTGCCTCACTTTCCTTCCTCACTGATGCATTCCGTCACTGGTACAGTTCACAGGTAGTCTAATCCAGGCTCTCCCTGGAGGAGGTGGGTTAATGGGCACAGGTGAGTTCACTTAAAAAGAGGAGGAGGACAATGGTTTTGATGAACGCATCTCGACGTGAATGTGTGAAATCACTGTGCGAGCACTCCCATGCAGCAGCACAGTGGAACGTAATCTCCACTCATAAAGCACGGAGGTGCTCTTTCAGTGAGACGTCATTGTAAACAGTGAGGAAAGAGAGATGTAAATTAACGCTTTCCAACAATGGGACTGAATCACAGCTTTTATTGCTCCGGGTTCCCCTAATTTTCCCTTCTTTGTTGGCCTTTATGTTCTATACACTTTCTCAAAATGAATGAAACAAATTATTCCCGAAAATAACCGATTCAAAAAAATCCTGATATGAAGCGTTGAACTAAAAAAAAAACCAAGATGGATATTTAATGCAGTGTAGTCTGCCACACTGTGCTGACTGGCCATTTTCTTGCGTTATCAGGTGACAATTAGGGCAGAAAATATGCATTTATTTGCATATTCCAGAAATCAGCAAGTATTTTTTTCCCCTTTCCGGCAGTAAGGAGCAACGAGGAATCTCTTTCCCTTTTTTGCTTAAATCAAAGTGAGAAATATTCCTCAGGTTTACCGAAGCTACAACCTTTCGTTCACAGACGTGACAGACCTGTCCTCGTGTTTGTTCACATGGGGAAAAAGTTTTTTTGCTGTCTGTTTATTTGGCCATCCATCTCTTTCAGTCAGATGGACACTGTCATCAATGGAGCATCTGAATGCGCCCCTTCCTCCAGACTCCCACATCCTGCACTCTAGCCTGTGTTTCTTTTTTTTGGGTGAACTAAGGTTGAGGTAAGGCTCAGCCTTATTTGTAACTCTGAATTGCAGTGGGCCAAGGTCATGTATTGACAGGAGGCGTTAAGCAGGGGAATGCAAAAAAAAGGAAAAAGAAAGAAGTTAAGGAGCAAAAAGTACCTTTACAAAGCAGGGCCAACACAGTGTCACTCCATTTGAGCACCGTGGCCCTCACATATTCTTGTCATGATTATTATGCACAGTGGCAGACTTTTAAAAAAAAAGAAAAGCTGCGTTCTCAGGGTTTGAAGTAATCCAGCAGTCTTCTCACTTCTTGAGTGAATGGGACAGAGGTCACAGCTCCTTCAAAGGAGTTGATTGTGGTGACCAGAAAGTACATTTAACAGCTTTATCTGTGGCGTTTTGTCACTTTTACTCGAGACTATTCGTTGAAAGAATGTTTTTTTTTCTGTGTGTAAGACGGATGACGACTGAATGCAGTCAAGTGTCTTCGGCGAAAATGAGTAACCAGTCTCTTCTGTCATACATACGTCGAGTGCTGATACAGTAAATTTTGTCTTGGCAGAATAAGGAAAGAGAGGGTTCAACAGTAAGTTTTGCATTTCCAGACACATACCACAGATTAATTCCCAATTTCAAAAAGGATGCTTGCACAAGGACACCTCCCCAAGCCTCCTGTTTAATCACAAATTAATCAGTTTGCACAGTCAACACAAACTCGCCCAGAAAGAAAAATCTTAGCAGAGTTTAAGCTTGACATCGAAATGTCTGTTGGTTTCCTCTCAGACGTGGTGGATTCGTCTTTTTCTTGCTCTCCGATGATAATGTCGTGCAAACCGAGAGACTTGTTTGCCACTTTATTAGAAACACATGTATTTTGATCTAGTGTATCAGCAGCTATTAGGCTCTGGCTTTAAAGAGTGGATTTTAATTTTTTTTTTAAGTCAAAGATTGACAGATTGTTCGCCGTGGTGGGGTCGCAGCGTTCCTTTCATCTGCCTCTCTTCAGTTGGGACCACAATTAAAAAATTGTTGAGTACTATGTAGTCCAGTTGTAAACCTTTGCAAACCGGTCATTCATCCACCGTCTGTTGCCAGTTGTCAGTACTTACCCAGGGTCACAAGGAAGGAGGTGGGGGGGGGGTGAAAAGCTTGTTAGGCCCTGGGCAGATTGTCAGTTCATCACAGGGCTAACACAAAGAGACAGGCAATCACCCACGCACACTTTCACACCTACAGTCAATTTAGAACAACCAATTAACCCTCACATGCATGTGTTTGGATTGTGGGAGGAAGCGAGAGTACCTGGAGAAAACCCACGCAGGCACATGGAGAGCATGCAACCTCTGCACAGAGAGACTTTGTTGGCCTGCAGGCTCAACCCAGACAGTGGGAATACACTGTAACATTTAATGTGCCCCCCTCCCCCTATTTTTACAACACACCTTAAATTCGATCAGAGTATTATTGAAAAACCCTCATGAAAAACTCCAACCTGATAACTTCTGTACTCAATAAATGGCAAACCTGATCAACTGGATTGTTCAGATAAGTAGTGTACTTAAGAAAATGGCAATGTTGTGTATCTTTAGTTGTTTTTGTATGTTTGTTGGTGTTTTATTTGTGCCCACAGGTGCATTTCTGCCCTAAAGCCGAAGCTCTTAACGAAAGCAGCCCACTCGGCAGTTCACACACCACGCTGAACCCACATTCGTGAACTCGAAGCATGGCTGCTGTATATTGTAACAGCCCACTCAATAGTTAGGATGGGAAAACACCTGACTTAGTATTTTACCAGTCACAGTGGGAGGAGAGGGAAGCATATGATTACTCACTACAGGTGCCGTCACTTTGCATAAAATCCCTGCCGGCACGGTGGACAAAGGAAAATGACCACCTAGTGAAATATTCAATCAGCCCCTCGCTCTGTTTTATTCTTACCCCTCCACACTTGATAAACGCGCTCTTGCGGTACAGTCAGGACTCATTACAATTCTCAAAGCGAATTGGCACCAAGATATGCGATGCTCGGAATGCAAACTCCTGAAACATGTTGCTCATGTAAATTTCTGTGGGATTGAAGGATGATCGTGCATCACCTTTTTTATTTCCTGCTTTACAAAGACCTCGCCACTCTCTGTCGTCGCGTGGCGTTGCATATCAGCGAGCATGCATGGCGGACACACGATAGTCCAGCATGCATTCGGGATCCATGAGAGACATGTCTCTTCCCTGTTATCTGTTCCCTTTAAATGGGAAAAGTTTTGTTCCACACAAAAGCGCATTCACATGCAGATTTGTGCCTGTGTGTGAAAATGTGTATTGAGAGAAATACAGTACAGCTACTATGATGTTGTGCCGTCTGGTGTGAGGGTGCGCGAGAGCATTTGGAAGTGCCTTGTACATTTGTGTGGGGCAGAGGTTTTTTTGTCCCCTGAGATTTGTCTTTGAAGGCGCTTAGGTGTTGCAAACCTTCAAAGAGAGTTAGACAGGATCACACATTACAGAGACTCTCTTCAAAGAGACTTTATTTACATCATATCTCTCCCCCTCCCTCTCGTTCCTTCTTCAGCTACATTCCTCTAAACCTCTCTGCCTGTACAAAAATAATGCCTAAAATATTCCTAAGGTAAAGACTGCACCTTGGAAACACCCCCTCCCCTCAAATGTCTTAACCCAGTTTTGCATGAAAATGCTGTTTTGCCTCTATCCATGGTGCTGAAGCCCTGAACCCACCCGAATCATCTGTTTGGGCCCTATTGAAGATCAAACTAAAACAAAGGCCCAGGGCACATCGAGTTAACACTTGTTTGAGTGGCACAGTTTGTGCCCTCGACGTCAAATTAGTAAAAGAAGCTGCACGTTACAAATGTCAGATCAACACCTTTCTTAAAAGGGAATGGGACATCACAATCTGATTGGCCAAGAGATGATTCAAGCTAAACACACTGTTGACTAATTGAAAGAGAAACTGCAACCAAAAAAACAGCAGGAAATGTTGATGCTATGGTCACTACAAAGAAAATGTGACTGCAGAGAAAGTCACCTATGTGACACAGATTGTCTCATATTGAGGATTTTTTGGGACTTCACTTTCATAAAGGCGAGCATAGACACAGTGCCGATCCTCATACCGGGCAGTATCAACCCATGTCATCTTTTTAAAGGCTCTGAGCAGCCACTCCGAGATCCAATAAGATTTAATCCCTTTTAGCGAAGTGAGATCAGGTGGATTTTAGGAGCTGGTCGGATGGCTCCTGAGATGACCACCTTCCCGCAGTCCTTGGAGACGACAGTCTTCTTTCAGGGAGGCATTTATTAGTTTGTTTGATGAAAAAAAAGAGGACTGTAGATGGACAGATGGCCCAGCAATAAGGGAAAAGCCATATTTTCAAAAGCAGCAGCTGCAACAGCTGCTTGAAAGAAGAAAGCAGATGTCAAGTACATTTTGTTATTCATGCAAAACATGTACTGAAAAACAACAGGGCTTTGACTTGACGTGAGTCTGATCCTTTAACCCCGTGCATCACTAAACTCAGTCAACGAAAATGACTTTGCAACATGGGGAAAGATCTGAGCGCTACGATCAACAGGTAGGTTTTTAGTTTTGCTCAGAAGCAGAGCACGAAAACACGCCTGGATAAACATGAGCTGCAGATGTGCGGGTCAGGTGAAATCAAAAGAGGAATGATCGACGCGAGCGGCGTGTTTGCATTGACCAAGTCCGAATCACGCCTATGGCTGCATAATGTAAACATGAAGATTGAAGTGTGCTGATATGAGAAACGAAATGACAATGATAGATGGTACTATAAATGTAAATTTGTATGTTGAAGGAAAAAAACAACTTAAAGTCTCGAGAGGCTCGGCGATGACAACAATGATCTGTAACACAAAGCAGCAATCACCCAAACTGTTTCATAGGAGTGAAAAAAAACGATAAAAAGATGATTTTATAGGCTGCCTCCCTATGTCCCTGACTCGAGTATTTTGAAGGAGGCACAACAACAACAAATTTGTTTTCACCTAAGAGCTGCACGAAATTTTTTATCACTGAAGAATGTTATTCAATTTAGGCACCAAATCATGCTTACAGAGAAACTGCCATCAAAACCAAAGTTGGACATTCACGATGAAAAAAGAAAAGTTTAATCAATTTTGTTGCAATGAAAGTTGTATTTTCAGCTCATATTTTTATTGGTCAGTCCAAAAAATGCAGAAAAATGGTTGAGACTATGAACTGCATGGATATATTCCTTTTTCACATCAGCCTTTAAAAAAAACAGTGAGATCTGTGGTCAACTGGCAACCCGTGCAGGGCTTGCTCTGCCTTTTCTATCATGTCAGCTGGGACAGGCTCCAGTCCCTGTCACGTTAACTTGGACAATGTGAGACTTGAGGAACGATGGATGGACGGGATTGCGCTGTATCGATGACTGATAGTCCAGTTGTAATCTCGTTAAAACTCCTGCTATGATCTCCACCACCACCACCACCACCACCACTTCAGGTGAGCTTTGACTTGAGGCGTTATATCAAAGTGGAGCCGTGAGGTCGGACCAAAGTGCAGTCGGGACCGGAGATGCAGCGATGTCAGCAGAAGCTCAGGCTGCAGAGAGAGCGTCATCCGAGAGTTCATCAAGTCCAAACATGGCGCGCTCTGTTCTTCCCCCTGACGACGCTCAAACGATCATACCTGAAGTCTGTGTCAATCGCACTGATGATCCTACTGCTGCTTGGGCTCAGCTGCAGGTGTGTTATGCACTGTTACACGGATAAATCGTGCAAAGGTGATTAAAGTGTGAATAGAGACAGGAAAAGAGAGCGGGAGGGAAATGTATTTTACTTGGTTCGCATAAAAACCGCAGTTTGATTCCCGAGGTCATGTCAACCTTTTCTGCGACTGTCATTTTGAAAAGCTGCTATTAATGGTTTCGATCACACACTTGTCGAGGAGACTCTCCGAAGGCCCCGCAAGTATGCGAGAACTTCACAAGAGTGACAGGAGAAATTTGAGAGACACAGAGAGGACTTGTGTTGAGTCAGTAATGGACAAACTCAGCTTTTCAGCTCTGCATTTCACATCTCTGCATTTCAGGCATTCAGCTGACACATTAATCCCGAGTCTCTCCCACTGAATAAGTATGGGGGGATTTCTGCATCTTGCTCAAAGACATTTTGACAGGACATACAGCTTTTGGCAGACTATTGCAGACAATCTCCCCGACTGCTAACACTCACCCCGCTGCTCTGTCTGTGTTGATAATTGTTACCTAATGTACATTAACTGTCAGCCTTTAATGGCCGTTAACAGCGATGACTGTGAATGATTTTTTAGGAGGATTGAGACTGATATCGCTCTTCTTTATGCTCTGAAATAATACAGTCTCGTGACGTCAACCCTCATAAATAGTGTGTGTGATACATCTTGGCAGAAAACTTGGCATAGATAAGATGTAAAAACCCATTGTGTTTTTTTTTTCTCTCATATATATCTGGAAACTTTGAGAACAATTTAACATAAAATGCTGCAGAGGGAGTTGTTTCATTTCTCTCCAATCACATTGTGCAGTAAATGATTTAGCTTATTTAATTTTGATGACAGTAATTATTTTATTTGCTCAATGATGCCATTAGTTTGACCTGAGTATTGTGCTCCACTGTGACAGGAAAGAAGTGCTTCAACTCTCTGCTTCTTCACTTGCATAACCGCTATTATCCCCACTCGGAATATCTCAGGCATGCGGCGTACAAATTGCTGAAACTATGATTTTAGCTGGTTAAAAATCCCCTAAGCCTGATCCAGCCACTTTTCTTCCTCACCTCTTCAGTTCATAACGGATTTTAATATTCTGTTCATCGCTTCTAAACCACAGTTTTTGCCCTTCATTGCCACTGTGACCCAGTAGGCACCCTCAGATGCTTCGCTTTTCTTTTTTTTTTTGCTTTCGACTATAATTTATGCCTCTGACCAAGGTTTTTTTTTTTTTTTGGCCATGGGGGCATTTGGGTGTTTGATTTTAATTCATTAAAATCAAAGCAGGAGATAGGCAAGCAGTCCAGGTTGTCGGATTAATGAGGTTTTCCCTAATCTAAAACAGCTTTCTAAACTTCCCCTAAAAAAAACTTCCCCAGTCCAGACAGCTGATGGCAGGGTCATCACAGCCACCCAATGACCCGAGTGGACCTTTTTTATGTGCGCAACAGTAGAGCTGCAGAAACGCATGCAGAGATGGAGAGTTCACAGAGCAGATGAATTGGAAACAGAGGAACGTTAAGCTGTAGCTCCAAAAAAAAAGAAAAAAGGAATGGGGTGGGGGGATTAGACACAGGGGCTTTGTTGCTAGTTTGATTTGAATTAATCCATTTTTATTTGATACTGAATCATTTGGAATTGTGCATGAAAATTGCATTTGACATCCCATTATACATCCCTTTGTGACAAATATTAGCCACTCAGTCGAGTTTCATTATGTAGTTTCATGTAGAATCCATAGGGGAGCTGAGTTACCACTGATCTATAATGCATGGGAGAAGAGTGTCTGCTGGGCTTTGGGGGATTTTCTGTATGTGTTGGGCTCCGCCATATAATTCTTTCATCATCTGGCTTTACTGTTTTTTTTTTTTGTCTCTCTTTTTTTCCGTCTCTTTTACTCAGTTAGTATTTAGGCTGAAGTGAAGGCTGGACATGACTGTTGGGGATGTTTTCAGCAGCATTAAGTGCTCTGGGAGTCTACTTCTGCCTGAGCTGTGCCCAGGCACTGTCCTGTATCTTTTGGGTGAAGCATGACTTTTGTAATTCCCTTGAACACAGACAGCCCGATAAAGGAAACAGGAGGAGCTCGGGCCAGCTAGATGGAGAAGGGCATGCTTAGAGAAGGAGAGAGGGGGGGGGGGTGAAAGGAAGGAATGGTTCAGAATCAGCTCAAAAACAGGAAAAAAGAGTGATAAGGACAAAGGCTATTACATACGGAAAGACATCCCAAGATAAGGGAGCACCAGGGCTGCTATGAACAGTAAAGAGTGATGCTGTGGTGTCGAGGCTCAGCCAAGACAATGTAAGACCTACTGTCATGTGTCATCACAGTCACCCAGTCGTTATCGGTACTTTAGTGCTGAGATGGAGGGGGGTGGCGGTGATTCAGTAGCACAAGTTTTCACATACGCATGCTCACACAGCAACTGACAGCACAATTTCCTTTAATCTTAATAAGTACAGAATATGATAGAATGACCCATTTAATCTGCAAGGCAAGTGGTCAGTAATTCCATCCCTGTATTCCTTAGCCAATCATGTAATTCCTGCTGTATCTCCCCCATATCCATTATAGATGCATTGTGATAATTTGAAGTGCATTATGTAACAGTTTCTCAAAACCCTCAGGCAGCACTGGGTGAAGAGGTGGAAGAAGCGAGGGATTTGCTGCAAGAGAAGGAGGAGAAACAGAATGAAAGGGGGAGGGAGGTGAAATAGAGAAGATATGAGAAATCACAGGCAATCTACAATGGGAGAATCAGAATAGAAGGGAAGGGGGAGGGAGGTGTCGCAGGGTTGCGCTGAACCGTGTTCGTGCAGACGACTCCGTAAACAAGGCAGACAGTCGGATTGTTTGTTCCAAGCAGACGCAGCGAGAGAAAGTGCAGCGGGATGGAAGTCACGCCGTAATCCACTGTTGGATGCAACCCTGCGGAGATGTAGATGAAGATGGCGAATGTACATAAGAGGCTTAGGGGCCAAATGTGAAGAACACAATGGCGGCTTTCAGTGCATCTGTGAAGATATTTTATATTCAATTAGTACGAGAGTTTGTGTTCTGATTCAGTTGTGACTGCGGGGTAATAATTTTCTTTGGGGGAGAAAATACCGGCTTTACAAGTTCTGCGCAGATGACTGTGTAGGTTTGTAAAAGAAAGCTAAAGTGGTCAGTCGTGTTGGGCTGGTTCGAACACAGAAGGTTCAGGGACTGCGGCCCGGTGTCAGAGAAACCAGATCATCTATTTTGCTACTTTGAAAAGCACAATTGTTTCTGAGTTCACTTAAATAAAATTCAAACCTTTTATTCTACATTTTGTAAACCTGCAAACTCACTGGAATTTTACACAGGCAAAATTAACAAAGTTTGTTTTCAGTGATGTTGCTGAAAAGCAACCTCTAATTCTGTTGTTTATGCTGGGAGGTCTGTAGGAGCCACATCCAAGGTCTCAGTAACAACCCACAGCTGTGCTGGGATCACTATGATAGGATGACGCCATCTGAAGGTGGTTGAATCTCACAAATCACGGTCTGACCGGAGTTACAGCACAATGTAAAGATTTGTTGTCAAAGAGTAAATACCTGTGAACTGCAGCCAACTGAATCAGCAGCAGATCTGAGGCGCCTCACAGAGGTGCATTGTGCCCCGCTGCCGCTCGCATCATTCAAACGCTGTCGGGTTGCCAGGTTGATATTTGTGACACTGAGTGTTTTGCGTCAAAGAAAATGTAAAAAAAAAAAAAAGATGAAAACAGTTTTGCTTTCACTCAACTAGTTTTCACAGTGCAGCCGTTTAGGTGCGTGTCATCAGAGATTGGCATGTAATCAGTCCGTTCCGGAAAAGAGCCGTGGATTTTCAGATAAAATATGTGTGAATGCGTCTCTGATTGATTTCAAATGCCCTGAATTGAATACTTAATCAAAACTTATTGATTAGGACTCATGCGTCGTGGAGTTTTTCAAGCATGGCTGCAGGTATTCAAGGCTCCAGAGGCAAAATGTAAACCAACTTTTTATCCACACACAAATTAATTTCTCTTCATTCGGAGGCTTTCAGAAAGTTTCAAAACTTTTTTTTTTTAAAGGGTGTTACATCAATATTACTCAGCCGAACGGATTCAGGGAGAGACAGCGAACGGGATCAAGACCATTGTTGTTGTGATTGCTCATTAAAGCGTGTTTTAAAAAGGAACATAGTTGGTGGGGCTCATTAGCCTGTTCTCAGGGCATGTTCAGTGTTACTACAATCACATGAGGGGGATGATTAAGTGAGCAGAGGGGATATTTGTGAGTAAAGACAGACAAAAAAAAAAAAAGAACACAAAGAAAACAACAACAAAAAATGTATCAAAGTCGGTTTGTCTCCCGGGAGGGCTGCATGTCCTTGGGTTTCTGTTCGGCTGTTTCACAGCTCACCATCAGAGCGTGTTTGCAGCCCTGCCACAACTTGGCAGTCGGGACAGACAGTTTGAGCACTCAAATGCCGGGCATCCAAAATGCCAAGTTTTCTGATCAAACACAGAAATGCCCAGAGAAATTAAAGCCCTTTATAGGCTGGACTCAGTCAACTGGACGTAATTCTGTAAGTAATCATGTGGAATGACAAAAGGCGATACTTTACATAATGAAGGAGCTTTTTGCCCAAAAGATCAACTCTGGTGGTTTCATAATCAATATTGCCAATAGTCCTTTCTTCCTGTGTGCAGAGCGGCTTTAATCCAGACTTTTATTTTCTCAGCGTTCACGTTTATAATGATGAGCTAAGACAGCTTTCTGATTTAATCATCTGCTCTGCTTTACAGTTCAGTGTGCACTTCAAAGGTCAATCTCCGAGGACTAACCAGACTTAATGTCTGTCTGCTGCACTCTGCAGAAAAAGCCAGTAAGCAACAGAATAACAGCGTGCAATTTCACCACTCATTGCTTCAATCTTACAGTGAGACTGTGCTGTGAAGAATAACACAATCCTCTGACCCAGAAAAGGTTTTACAGTCGGTAATATAGGTGATTTTCTGCAAGAAGATGCTTCAAAGAAAAAAAGAAAAAAAAGAGAAAGAAAACAACTGGCACATTTCTCTGCTTCTTTCCTAAGTAGACGATAAACTATTGTTAATACACCTGACTCTGTCTCCAAGCTCACAGTGTAACTGTTGTTAAAACCTCCCTGCCTGGTAGGTTTGGCAGCGTGCGACGCTAGACTGAGCAGGGACGCATTTTTAATGTGAAGGAGCGGAGGGGAAAACGGGCGAGGGCCGGTGTTGTGCATCCTAAATGGGAGGGAGGGGAACGAAGGGTTCGGTTCGCCCAGGGCAAAGCATCCGCACAGTGCACCAAGAATGTGAAATTGTCCCGACCGGAGTTCATCGCCACGCGCTCAAACAAAAGCCTCCCAACAGATGACGACAAATGCACTCAATCTTTTTGTGGCCCTGCGATGCGCCCTGTTTGTCGTATGTTGCGCGCTGTACAAAATATTCAGTAAGATTTCATCTGGCTTGAGAGGCAGCTTTAGCTGGATTAACAGCTTTGCTAAAGATAAACAGTTGGCAGCAACGTCTCCATCTCCCGAGCCTGTGCAAATCTGACCAATAACTTTTTACTTCACTTTTTAACTCAGTCAATCAACAAAAGTTTGACAGTCCCAAACAAGCAAACAGTGAAAGATGACAACCAGGAGAAGCTTGCCAAACTTTTACAGCCACATGTTCATGAAAAGGACAAAGTGGAAGAAGCATTGATACAGTTTTGAATTTGCAATGTGAATTTGTCAAAAGGAGTGAATGCAATTGTAAATCGTTTTCAATTTTGTTTTGGCACTAATTTGAATGGATGAATAAATTAATGAACGCTTCCATAAACTATGATTGCATTTGTTTGAACATTGAACAACTTACTTTCCCTACAATAAACGTGTTGGTGACACTTTTCATTCGTCGCCTCGAATGATGGTAATCATCATATCAATATGAAAGCATTCTTAAAGGCGACCAGTCAACATAGACCGTCATCGACCATTGTTGTGTTCGATCAAGTGAACATGCATGAAATCCATACATAATTGCGTGGTGACGTGTAGTCGGCACAGTCTACTTTTCTCATGACTTTAAACAGGAAGTGCTCACGGGCCCATTAAACTGTGGTTATTTTCCAATTGAGTGCACTTGTTGTTGAACCAGACTGAGCATTTTATCTCTGCTCATATCCACCTCAGCCGAGGAAATCTGGTAATTCCCCCGACAAACATCCACTTCCCAACACCGAGAGTGAGTTGTGGCTCAGGAGTCTGCCGCGCTGTTTGAAAACACATCAATCGCGTCAGTGGGGAGACAGATTATGCCAGGCACACGCGTTCTATACGTGGCACCTCTGCATGTTGAGCAGGCGAGACGTTTAATTACAGGTGATAGAAAAACAAATTTGGACCTGAAAGGTGGCAGTAAAAAGGATTGATAGTTCAAGGCATCAGTCGAGTGTTTACTCTTCTGCGCTCACGTTTGAGGTCAGGCTAAAAAAAAAAATGCTAATGAGTAATGTGGAAAGCACGAGGAAGACAAATTGAAAGTCACTTGACAATGAACTGGAAAAAACGACATAAACCATTCATGGTGCCTATTAAAAATTTGATGCCTGGAGAAGTTGGAGTGGTGGGAAGAAGAAACATGAGTCTGATTAGCAGGTTCATTTATCACTGATTATACTTTCAATTACACTCGGTGGAAAACATTCCACCTTTCAGGCCCAGAGAATTGAGGCTTCATTAGAGATGTGATTTCAACATAGTGGTTTAGTGAGATGTTGTCGATGGGAGATATAAAAACCCTCTTTCATAGTGGTTTTTTTAATTTCACATGATGGTGGCGTCACTCAACTGAGCAGTTGAACCACAAGGGCAGCAGCACCACAGAGCACAGAGATGATAAAATGCTTCATTGTTATTTCTTTTAATCTGTAAAGTGACTTTTCCTTTAAATATCTTGAATTGATATTACAGCTTTTGGTTTACAACACCTTCAACACCCTCTTGAACCAGTTACAGACACAAATTAGTCTTGTTCTCGGACAGATGGAGAGACTTTATCATCACATGGGAGGATGTTTGTAACCGGAGGTTGGTGTCAAAGGGGAGGAAGAAAAATATGCGTAGGATCACCATGCAAATCCCGGGTAACATATCCATTCACGCACTTCTCCTGCACACCATCACGCCTTGTCTATGTGGGTTATTTTATTTAGGGCTGTTGTGGCAGCGAGGGCAATCGGAGAAGGCCCTCCTACAGCATTGAAGCCTTGTATCCATGCAACTTGAAGAGTGATATGAGGGGGTGATTGGTGTCATGAGCAAACTGCGTGCTAAAGTGCTAAATGTGTTGTTGAGGTCACATGGAGAGAGGCCAGAAAACTCAGAGGGAGGCAAGTGTGTAAAACTGTGGGGAATTTATTATCACGTTTTGTGAACCGTATATTTTTTAACGAATTAATTTTCTTTCCTGTCAAAAAATGCTTTGGAACAATACAAGCCACCTTTGTGAACACTCAAAAAAATCCAAATACAATGTGAAAAATAAACCCTGAAAAATGCAAAATGCACCAGTTTTGAAGTGCAAAAAAACCAACTCCCTATCAAGTTCAAAGTGAAAGATAAAAACAGAAATTAACAACTCCTTTCACAATTATTGGTGCTTTTAACTCGCTCCTCGTGGCTGATCCTTTTGCACAAACAGCCTTCAAGCAGTTTCTGCTGACGCTTCTCACGCTCGTGTGCTGGCAATTTCTGCCACTCTTCCACTGCTCTGCGATTAGTCTCTTTTCACTTTGCAGGAGCTTGTTTTGAAATGGCCGTTTTCATCTGCTCCCTGGGGGGGGGGGGGGGGGGGGGGGGGGGGGGCGGGGGGGGG
>JAUESF010000006.1:12664677-12685186 GCA_032274765.1 Malacoctenus tetranemus
TCATCTGCTCCAACGCCCCCCCCCCCCTCCCCTCCCCTCCCTCCCCTCCCCCAGAATTTAGGTCAGAACTAATTGCTGACAGTTTAAAACAGTCAATTTTCACTTCTCAAACATTCCTTTGTGCTGCTGGATGCGTTCTTTGGGTCATTATTCTGCTGAAAGACCCGGGACTTTCGCTCAGACCTAGTTTTATGGCGCTGGGTAAGATATTTCTCATTCTAAAATGTCTCGGCAATCTGCGGACGACTTTCGTTCGTTTCATTCTCTCAGCGCCTCCAGCACCAGAGGCAGCAAACCCGCTCCAAAGTTTAACAGAATATGAGTTTACTGTCAACAGTAAAACAACCTGTTCATATCCTTAAGGGGCTTCTTTTTGTTATCTATCAACAAACACATACAATATATTTCTCCCCCCAAAAACACCCTCTATTTCTTTGTGTCCATCTGTCTTACTACCATCACGCAATGAGTGGGACTTATTTTAGAAAATGCTGGTGCTATTAGTCTTCGATATTTATGCTTTTTGTGTGCAACGTATACACAGGTCTCAAAATTGCCCCCGGTCAGCCAGACGCTTTTAAGATGTTGTCTGTATGTTATTTCTATAGCTATTTTTTGTGATGTTGTGTACACTTGTATGTTAGTACTGTACTGTATGTGTCACCCTGCAGCCACTTTCAAGACACAATTCACAGTTGAAAGAGAGATTTTCACCTCGCAATCCTTCGAAATTCCCACTTTTCTTGTTTCTGTAGTATCATTTCAAAGCTCTTGAACAACTCTTTTGTCTTCACCATTATCAAAAACTAGTCATTCCGTCATTTCCAGCAAGGACAATCATCCTTCGTTGGTTAATTGAGGTCATGTGAGCATTGATAACTAACCACAGGTCAGCGCTATTTGTCGCTTTTGGAGAAGTAATTATTGAAATGTCAATAATTGTGCCCAGCGTACTTTATGCGTCTCCTTTTATCATTTTCAAGGCAAGAGTGCATTTACTGTCGCTAATGATTTCCTGTATTTTATGACATTGACCAATCGATAAAAAGTTGTTTGGTTTATTTGAAGTCTTGGAAACGCTTTTCACCGGTTATCCTGAAAGTCAAGGATTCCTTCAACCTGTACAACACAATAGGTCGGATTATGCTTTCATGTAGCAGCAGCAGAATGTGGGTGGCACAAAAAGCAGGCCGATATATAACAAGCCAAATATAAATTTACTTTCTGCTTCTCACCGTTTCCATTTCAGCTGTTCAGCTTTACTATTTTGCCTCTCACCGCTCTCGCACTGACATAGCTGCGGCTTCAGACGACAGCCAAACTGACAACGTGGGGACAAGCTGACGACTAAAGTGTGCATTTTAAAACACAGAGGGAGCAGAAATCACCATAACTGAAGGCTTGTACTGCTGTATAACTACCCATACATCCATGTTAAATAACAGTTTATCCACCTTCAAGGGGGGGGGGGTCACAGGGTCGTAGGGCCACCCCCACCTTGGCAAAGCGCTCATGATGAACTCACCAAGTTACACAACTTGGAGGGAGAGAAAGGAAGGCAACAGGTTGAAACACTGCGACCCACGGTTGGACAGCAGCTCCCCGGGCCGGCGAGAGGACTGCCGAGCCCTCAGAGCTGATGAGTCCTGAATGCCCGGAAACTCTCTGACTGGCAGTGTTCGCGCTCCAGCTCCCCACTGTTGCCAAATAAATCACTATATTTCTGTGAGTTTCTCTGTAGCCCGGTATTTTTCATCGAAACGTGCTGCTGACCTCAGCACATAGCGAGGAGGGCCGACATGTGTGACAGTAGGGGGCGTTCCAAACATTCCTCAAAGATAAATTTGAAAAATGAACAGTGCCAAGTGGAACGAGAGGCCAACGGCAGCACTTATTCAGGAGGAAAGCGGGGACCTCGCATATACTGCAATGAAAACACGTAAACAAGCATCTCCTGTCCAGTTGGAGTTACTTGTGTTTGCAGCTATAGTGGAAAATGGCAAGTCTTTGTACTGTCTTCATGAGTACAAGCATTTCTATTCCGAGTTCTCAAGTACGACTGAAGAAACTCCAGTGATACTGAATTACGGCGTTTAAATGCTAATGTTGTCCTTGCCTTTTCAGTTGCACTATTCTCAACATACACATCTTGATCTACCAGCATGACAACATTTATTACAGTCCGCGGCTTTCGCAAGGCAAATCTTGGGCTTGTAACTAAAAGTTGAAGCGAAAGGTAATTCGGTGTTTCTTCAGCAGTAACTGCAGCAGGCCCGACACGAGCCCGAACAGCAGTGTTTTTTGAGTCATTTTGCTTTGATCCTCTTTCTAGAAGGTCAATTTTCTTTTTCTTTTTTTTTGTCACCTGCTTTCCATTTCGCTAATCAGTCTGTATTTTAATAGTTAAATTCAAGGTCATTCGTCTGCTGCAATCTGCCTTTAGGTCTTTATCCAGTGTTTGGGAAAACAATGCGTCAAAGTACCTTTTTCCTCTCTCGATCACCGCTCTATATTGTCACCACGTTTGCCATCGCATATCGCGCAGGTTAAGCACATGCATAGAAAATGATCCACACTTGTTCATGGAACAAAAAAAAAAACCCTCTTACAGCAGTTCCAGACTGACTGTTTTACATCAGTGGCTTTGAATGGACTGCAATTCAAAAGTAATGATGGAGGCTGTCGGCTAAACAAACCCGTGAAAACGATGAGGATTTCTAAAAAGTAAAAGAAGCAATTTATTTCCTAAAGAGCGTTTTAAAACATTATTGCAAACCATGTCTTTATAGGGAGGCCACGTTGAAGCTTTTATAGATAATGTATGTTTTTCAAACATTCAGGCAAAGGAAAGAGTGGTTGGTTATATTGTGTTGTGCTATCGCAGAAAGTTCAGTAGGAACACTTTTCCCACTTGGCAATTAGCATTAGGAAGGGTATCTCATTTAAACTCTCATTTATCATATACATTGTATCACCAGCTGCTTGTATCACCTGCCTGTTGAAGCTGAGGCAGCGGCTTTAATCTCTGACTCTCTGATAATATCTTAACGCTGCGCTCCATCACTGAGGAAAGGGCAGAGTGGAGATGCTAACAGGGGCGGGTGATAAACGCAAGCTTCCTGTCTGGCCGGTGCCAACTTAGTTCACTCGTGTTGAATGAACTTGAACTTCACAACGCGGAGTCCTTGAAACTTCTGATGCTTCGTCACTCGTTGCACTGATCAATACCACATTTCAACTTAACTGCACTCTCTTAACTTCTGAATTTCACAGATGTTTTCTGGATTTACTGCGAGCTCGCTCACAGTCCTCACGTCGCCCCCCCCCTCCCCCTCCCCAACCCCAACCCCACCTCCTTAACAGCACTTACATCAAATATGGATAAGGCATTCACACAAGCAGATGCCATGAGAGATCACCCATACCTGACACTGGCGTTCAATCAGAACGTGTCAGGATCTTGTTCATGCTCAAGTCGCCCAAAATATTGATTCAAGTCTGAAAAGATCTTTGCGACGTAAGCGAGTAGAATTTTTCACCAAGTGGTGAAAGTAACATTTACTAGCAAAAATCACTCCTGACCCATGAAACTCGCTGCCAGCATGTTCTTGGTGTTCGTCGCCTGATATAGTGGAAGATAGTAAACAGTTCGCAGCAACAAAACGGTGTTAATATTGGTTGTAGTAGTAGTAGTAAGAATAGTATTTGTACTCTTTGTAGAGGAGCACAATAACAGATAGGCAGATGGATCGGTAGATACAATGAGAGAGCACCAGAAAGGGACAATCTTCTGTTTTTATGTATATAATTGCCTTCTTTGAAATGCTTCAATATGCTTTCTAAAATGTTTTCTTTCCCAGGCAGTTATTGTATTTAGCGGCGCCACTTCTCTTACATAAGAGCCGAAGCTGGTGCTTTCATATCCAACCGAATTTTTTCTCTCCTTAACAAATGATGAGAAATCATTTGGCAGCGACCATTTTGTAGGATTTTCACATGATTTCTGTCACGCACCACTCCAGCAGCACCTGACAAGAGACAACACATTCACAGTGCCGAACACAGAGATACTGACAAGTTATTATTCGATCTTTGATAACTGTCTCTTTTTCTCTGGTCGAGCAATCATCTTGCACAAACGTTTCTGTACATATCAAGCTGCCTTCATCTTGAAATCCATTTTCTCAATAGAAGATGCATGGTTGCATGGTTGCGCATTAAAAATCTCAATCGTTGCTTGACAGCCTTTAATGTGTGTGCAGTGATGTGCATGGTTCTGCTAATCAGCTAACAGCTAAAAAGAGAAACCGACTTTCAATTTAGCGACATGTGGCTGACTACACATTGCCATAACTCGTTGTTGGTCAAAGCCGCGGTAGCTAGCTGAGCAATATTATGTGATTCTGCATTGCATTGAGTTGTGCGGTGCTCAAAACAGCACTATTAGGACGTTGTCACGTTGCAGACAGTCTTACAGCAGTGTGCGTTATTGGCTTAGTGACAAATGAGCAAAAAAATTGAAGGCAACATTAAATAATTCTTCGGAGACCTTCTTAGATTAATGCAAACCCACGTGAGGTCACACTGACTGCAACCTTTAGCCTCAGCCAACATCCAGGCAGTTAATCTTGGAGTGGGAGCGAACATGTGCGCCAGAGTTGCACAAATTCCCTCAAGGCATTTTGGTGTTATCGTAGTTGACAACAATGGGATCGACAGCCCAAAACGAAATGCCTTTGACCCACATTGTTCACCAGAGGCATGAAAACACCACCAACGACTGTAGTTTCTGCACGTTTAACTGTCAAGTTTCCATTGTGTTGCCTAAAAATGTTTTGAACAATTACCTTGTCAGATTGACACCTACTGGGTGGAAGAACCTTTAGTGTATTACTTGAGACGGCTGTGTTTGCTTGTGATTATCTCATTGTAGAAACAGAGAATTTTGCCAGAGGACTGAGTTGGCTTAGATACTCACTCGAGTGCTGACTCAGCAAATGTGTGGAGAAAAAAAAATCACTATTTTTATATGACATCAGGCAACAAAATAAATAAACAAAACAATAAAAAAAAAACCAGGTTGAGTTAAATCTTTCATGTACGAGAAACCCACTCCGCACAACACAGAGCGGCCGTGACACAGAAAAACATCTTTGCATCACAGCTCCTGAGGGTTTTAGTGTTGGTGTGTGTGTTGAATGAAATCACCGGCAGTGAATCTTTTACCCGTCCCTTCACCTGACAAGCCTTTTATCACAGCGCCGCACTGTATCGTAACTCCACCAATGATGTCCATATGCTCGTGTGCCGCACGTAGCTTGTGTTGGCCCGGCAGACACAGACCCCCAGAGCACATGCCCGAACACAAAGCAGCCATATGCACTGGCAGCGCTAATTACGCAATGGCCAGACACTGTTTGGAAGACCAACCGTCGCTTCTCCTCGTTGTGCTTTCAGACAGGGGAGCAGTTTTACCTTGACCGCCGCTGTAACCATGTGAGACGTTGTGATTCGATGAAGGTTGCGCAGCGCTGAAACCATGGATTTCCCTTTCAGACCTTTTCCCTCTGATGTAATTCCAACTCTACATGCCCTCATGTTTATTGAAATTTACTCACGTACTGCAGTCGTGACATGATACAGGACCATCTGTCTGAACAGGGCGTCGAGACTGATGCTCACTGCATATCCTGGAAACGCTTTTTATGTCTGCTTGCTGTTTTTTTTTTTCCTCTGCTCCTCCTAAGTTGGATTATGTAACTTTTGTTTGATAAACAACTGTGTAAATTGTGTAATTATAGACACCCAAAATTGAGGTAGTGTTTTATCAGTTTCAAAGTAAATATTTAGAGCTGCAAACAAGCACGGTGTGAAATTTGTGTGGAAACCAGAGGAGTGAAGTTGAAGAACTAAAGCAAAACAAATATAATGAATGTGACTGCAATGAAGGAATCAATGTTATAAAGGTAAATTAAAGCCACACAAAAAGCAGCAATGCAGGACTGTCAGTGTAGCGGCTGTAACACTTGCAGGCCCCGATTTTTAAAAATGTCTTTTGTCTTTTAAGAGAAAAGTGTGACATTTTTTCAGCTTTCCCTGCCCAGTTAAAGCCCAGCAGATAGTCCACATCCTGGTGTGAAAGCAGCCTGACAGTCATTAATAGCGACATCTCTCAATTTGAAACTCTTCCTTTGCCAGAAAGGGAAACGAGATAGAAATATCTGTTCCATTCCCTCCAGCTAAATGCCCTCCGGTTAGGCCTCTATTTTATTGCTGTTCTTGATGTATTATTCTCATGCTGATGTCTTGATTTGAGTCAAAAGCACATGATATTATAGGGATATTGCATCAACACAACCCACAGTTCGGTATCACATGTGACATGGAAAGGAATTTCTGTGTGGTTTCATAATCTGGCTCAAGACGTGCCAGTTTGAAAACCAGCTGGATCACCCGCCAGTTTTATTTATCTTGGAACTGCTGCACAGTAAAAAAAAAAAAAGAGAGAGAAGAAGAAAAAATCGATGGTTTGTAGAGTGTGAAGAAATACCACAAAAGTGTCTTCTTCCCTGCACAGCACATAACAGACAGCCTTTCCAACGATTTATTGTATGTTTAGACGCAGTTTAGAAGAGCAGCTTTGCCCTTGCGCGAGCCATTTATCGCGACTGTGCACCAGCACACGCAGATGTACACTGCTGAGTGCACTGGCACAACGTGTCAACTGCAATTCAGATGAATGTAGAAATCAGTACGAAAAACATCACCTCATGCAGCACACACTGATGCTCCCACAGAGCAGACGATGAATGGGTTTGCTGAGCTGGTGTTGGCTTTTAGACTTCAAGCACAACAGCACAAAGGACAGAGGAGTGACCCCCTTATTTAATGTCCTGAAACAATTATTTACTGCAGTTTAACATGCAAATTGTATGCAAAAGTGAAGAGGGGATTTTTTTTTGCACTTTTCCATTATTACAGTAGAACTGCAAGAATAAAATTCTGTGATATAGCTTTGAGTGTGAGGACTGGGTTGCAGAAGTCGGCTCTTTGCTTGACTGTTATATGTGTCTCCCCACAATAAAACCAGTAAAACCTAATATATGAATTTCACCGGAGTTAGAATAATATTGCAGTTTGTTTTTCCCTCAGCCTCAGCTGCTCCCACGAGTTTTCCCTCCATACCTTCTCGGCGCCTGACTGAGCAGGTTTTGAGCTGTTCCTTGTTATTATGAAGGTGATTTACTCAGCAGTTACGGCTGGTTTGCATATTTGCCTGAAACTAGGGTTGTGCTGCGAGCCACCTAATTGCTTCTCAGTTAATTAGAGTACAGCAGGAGGGTTGTTTTTCTGCACTCGGTGTGTTTTGTTACCTTTAAACCCTGTAAGAGCAGTAGTAAAGTTTGCCTTCTCCTCAGGGGAAATGGCAAAAAAGTGTATATGATGTGCAAAACAAGCTTTAAAAACAAAATTCAGTTGCAACAATAAAAAAGAAAGTTTTAGTACTCCAATTTTAGGTAGTAAGTCTGGATTGCCTTTAATGTTTGTATAAGTTATTGAGAATTATTTATGCTCCTCCTGTGGAAACAATTTATTACATATTTCAGCATGTTGCATTAGATATCTTGCCGCGAGTTGCTTAACGCTGTATCACAGCCATCATTGACTCAGCTTACTTAGGGCCAATGTAATTTTGAAATGAGGCATCTCATTGAGTGTTGCAGAGTGTTTACGTTGTAAACACTCTGCAACGGTGCCGTATAAAGGGAGGCGACAGAGGCAGAGCGAAAAGACCCGAGGGAGGCAGTTAAAAGAAGAGCTTCTCTCCAAAGCCGGGTTCAAAGCGGCAGCCGACCAACAGCTGAATCATATTAACTGAAAAATCCAGCAGCCAATTCCGACTCGCTTTTTTCCACCGACCAGTGTTTGTTGGCTCTGTAGCTTCAGTGGGTAACTTAACGCCAAGCTTGAGAATGCACGCTGACCTCGGAGTGCTGAAGTGCTGCAGTGAAGTAGCGGCGATGGAGGTGATGGAGCCCACATGATGTTGGGGGTGATCAGAGGCATGACTGGATGGAGCAGCTTTTCAGCCCACTCTTTTGGGTCAGCAGCATGTGAACCCGGATGAATAAAAATGGCAAGTGTCAGGCGTTTACTGGCATGCTTGACATGACTATTGTTCGTTGCACCTCACAAGCAACCTCTTCTGGTCATGTAAATAATGACTTATGACACACCTCCATGCAACGAATAGCAACACAGCAGCACAGTCGCTGCTTTGGCATTTTTCAAGTGTCTCCACTATTCATCTGATGGTTTTGGCAACAGAAAAACTGTTGAGAAATACAATCTGAGCTCTGGAGTTGCCTCATCTCAAGCACGGAGCTGGATGGCAGCACTGTGTCGGTCTGCTGTCGAACGACCGACTCATCCAATCATTCAGCTGAATTTTTTAAACTGTTTTGAGAAACAGACGCTGTGATTTGACGCCACACCGGCTCGTGATGGTGGTCGTTGTGGCCAAGCGTCTTTCTCGTTGTTGCCAGGGAGAGAAGGGCTCATGTCGGTGTGACTTCCTGTAGCGCTCTGCTCCTGCTACATGAAGGAACATACATTCACCTCCACAAAGAAGCACACGATAGCACATTAAGACAGGATAAGCACCGGACACAAATTCAATGACACGTTTGCTAGAAACCTTTTGCAGGTTAAATAACAACCAAATTAAATGAGGGCAGGCAAATAAAAACAAAGCATTCCAGTTCTTGGACCACCTTAACAAATAAAAGTTGTGAAACACTGTTTGAGTTCTGTTGTCACCTTTGCTTAGACAAAACAAAACAGTAACTACTTTTAAGGTAATAAAATTAAAGTACTTTGAATACCTTTATGCAGTGAATATAAAGTCGAATGGGAATGTTTTTGGCTGCTCACAGTCCAGTAGTCATTTCTAGGTAAATTGAGATCAAGGGGACTTTTCACATCTTACTGGATACATTTCTGCACATTTCTAATTAAAGCATTGCCTGAGGGTTGTTTCTACCAATTAACTCCACCAGGCTGACTTAAGACAAAACATTCTGGAGGGTCAAATAAAATGTATGTCGAGCCAAATGTTTGTAGTGGGCCATGAATAAAATACACGGAGGGCTGCACTGTGGGCTGCGCTTGGCTTCGCTGCAGCAGGAACTGCAAGTTTATGGAAGTGTGAGGTCCAACTAACTGTACAATGTTTACCTGAGGTGATAAGAGTTATTCAGTTGGAGTGTGCATAGTCTAACCTCTGTGGATCAGCTTACACTTATGCTGCTGTTTCCCCTCTTCTGCAAACTCCTCAATATGTCGAGAGAGTGATAAACTGCACTTTTAAGGTCATTTCCTTCATGTAGTGTTTGCCAGGCACTCCATTCCAACTCATTTTAGACCTGCAGCACAGCCTGACCACCACTTTATAATTTCAGTGTGTGTGTTTTTTTTATTTTTTTGTGCCTCCTCTTCACAGAGAAGCACATTCACCTTTTTGAAAAAGCGAGGTGGAACACAGCAAACGCCAAGAGCCGGGATCGTTAATAAGTGATGAAGGAGGGTTAGCAGTTTGTATTATTCAAAAATAATAGGGTTTTCTTTTTTCAGGGGGAGAAATCAGAGGAGCAGCGATGTGAAATTTCCAGAATAAAAGACACATAGTGGCTGGAGTGAGGCGGAGTGGTCAGACTGAGGAGGATATGTATGACCAGGCAGTTTGGCAGGGCAGCGGAGTGGATTGAGGGAGCTGCTGGCGCTGAGAACTGCCAACTTGGATAGACATGTGCTGCTGAGAGGAGGACGCGCGCCGGTGATGACAAGATTGTTTAGTGCTTCGCCTGCAACACTCGGAGAAATCTACTCCTTCATCTTGTGTTTCGCTTGATCAACATGTTTTTTTTCCTCCTTTTCTTTTCTTCTCTTTTCACGGCTAACAAACTCATCCTTGGGTGACCTTCAATCGGCTTTCATATGTCATCTCTATCTTTTCTCTTTTCTCTCGCTCTTGACACCGTTCGCTATTCATCCTGACATTTTCAGGGAAACATTGTATTTTTTTTTTTCATCCTCGTGTCGTGTTTTTTTTTTTTTTTCCCACTTAACTGATTAAAAATGACCGGAGATGAAGGCTTCATTCTTAAATTACAGGGCTGTTAATTGCCCAGATCATGTCTTTTGGGAAATGCATTATTTAGCCACCTTAAAATGAGATTGGCTTCCTGCTTTTAAGTTTTTTTGCATTTCCACATGAAAAAGCAGCTTTTATCACGCCTGACCACTTTTCCCTCCACATCGCGCCCTTCTGGACTCAGTCCCCGTTCCTATCGTCGTTCCCCCACCATCTATTTTTTTTTTTTTTGCCCCCATTCCTTCACTGAAAACAAATTTAAATGCAAACAAGGCAAAACTGCCTCACATGTCCTCCCACAGGAAAGACATGAAAAAAGGCAAATGAGAGGAGAAATCATTGCAATCTATTCCCAGAAGGCATTGCTTATAGACGGAAGGGGGGGGGGGTAGAACGGACAAAAACATTTTTGGGTTTTAATATTGTTCATTACAGTAATCATCCACGCATTCCTCTTGCTGATTGAGTTTCAGTGAACAATCCCATGTGCAATTATGTACACGTGGATAATCTTGCAAGGAGCTGTCCAAACTTCAGTCTCGCGCGCGTCTGAACCGTCTATTTGGCATCAAAAAAAAAAAAATGAGGGAAAGAAGAAGAAGCGTGAAGCAGTGCAAAAATTAATGTTATTTCTGCGCTGGGCAAGTTTACTCATTTCCTCTTTGATTGGCGTTGGCCAAATATGTTACTGCTGCAAATTAAATCCAACACTTCTGACCGTGTGTGTGCATTCATCTTGAAATCCTAAAAATATACAAAAAAAAAGGCGAGGGGTGTTTGAGGTCTCTGAACAGTTGGTTGTTCAGAGTACACAAGAACTCCCAGGGGTTTATGGGTAAATTAAGTTGTGTCGTGTCATTCAGCAACCCTGTCTGCTGCGCTAAACTCAGAGCCGGGCTATCTGTGTTTAAGCACAGGCTCGTGTCTGTGAATAATTTATGAAACGCGATCGCCGTCATTATCTCGGGCTTCGAGACCAGATGGCTCAAAAACCCTCACAGGTGTGTCACCCTGCATCTGTGTCCGCGCCGCACATGTGGGACGCTCGCTTCCTGCTTGGTGAAGCGCACGCCGCCACCCATCGGCCTGATCACAGGGAAAATGGAGTGACCAGCCACCGCGCGCGCGCACACACACACACACACACACACACACAGACCTGCCGTGTCGAAGTGGCACGCATGTCGCGGTGTCTGTTCATCAAGCTTGCATGCAGCGGCACCGCTGCGTGTTTCTCACCTAAAGGATTAATCTGGTTATTTATTTTTTGATTAATTGGGCCTCAGTCTGCTCACTCCTCCCATGTCATTCCAGGTGGATGTTTATGAAGAGTGTTTACTTTCTGCAGGGGGAAAAAAAAGACCTGCTTTGGTTTGCTGTTTAGCTGTTACATCATCGCATAATAATATTCACTGGGAAAAAAAAAAAAACGTAACATCATGTTTCAAACTTTCCTGCTCGCTCCCTCCCGAACCGAACAAACTGCTCTCAGGATCATGAATAAACATGAATGCACTTCCATGTATTTCGCTGCTGATTGACGCTCTAACAATGAAACAAACACACAACCTGGTAAAACAAAATTAGCTACACGAGAACACCTCGGCTTCAAAAGGAAAAAGGCGCGCAGCTGAGCTCCCATTCACACAACGCTTGTTATTTCTCGTGTTGCGTGATGGCAGAACAGTCTTCAAAAGGTCAGACAATCCCAGTTTCGACGTGTTGCTTTTTTTTTTCAGAGAACACATGGCTTCGACAGCTGCGAAATAATTGACTGAAAACGTTCAATTCTGACTGCATGTGGCTGAGCTGTCAAAGGTCAAAGTATGCCCTCTTATCCTGTGTTGGAGGTGTCTCGGTTCATCACGTAAACTGAAAAAAGAAATCCTTGTAATTATCATAAGAACCTCTTGACTCGCGGCCATTTCTGACTGCCCACACAAAGAAAAGTGTCAAACTTGAATGGAGACAGATGAACAACTGAGAGGATTAATTAGAAGTTAGCTTCAGTAAGCAGAGTGGATTTTCTCCAACGAACCCTCGAAAATGTACCAAAACTTGAGACCGTGTTTATATTGCTTTGTGTCTACTTTGCATGCAAAGGAACAATGTATCAAAAAAAAAGAAAGATGAACAGTTAAAAATAATTTTCACTGTCGCCAATGTTCGGGGGGAAAAATTCAGTTGAGAAGTGATGTTTCAAGTGCCGTCTAAAGAAAGCTTTCAGTGCTTAAACATTTGCATACATGATGTCTTTTATATCTTTTGCAGTTTAATGTGGTGTAATCGACTAATGTTGAAAGTTGCATCCTATTGTTTTCCGAGGCCTCAAACTTTGCATGTGTCACATTCTGAATATTTTATTGGGTTATTTTTTTCAGTCGAACTTTTTATACTTCAGGAGTTGTTTTTGGATAAGGTGCAAAATTAAGTATCATCATCAATATTATATGAATTTGTCAATTGTGATACATGGTAGAAGTAGTTGCAGTGGTAGTAACATAAGCATCAATATTAATATTTATTAACCTATATAAAAGATGAAGGAAGAATGATGTTGTAACTGTTCCTCACACAGCTTACAGGCCGCCACGCTGTCCTCAGTGCAGACCACCACAGCCTCCTGCTGTGATTGTAACACAACCACTCTCCATCCCTCAGTCTAATGCCTCCGTGTGCACTCGTAACTCCACGATACAGCGTCTGCCTTTCTTCATTGCCCAATTTAATCACTGACGTGGGACACGGTGCCACTGGTAATGAACGTTAATCTATGTAGACCTAAAAGATCTGTCTTGCGTTATCTCATTTGGGACGCCCTCTGATTAAAAGATACACATTAGGATTTTTAAAAAGATGCAGCACATCTTTCTCCTACGGTTTCAAGACACACTTCTGATTGATATTCAAAAACACTGGGAAGAAATCAACAGCTGGGGATTATGAAGTTTTATCAAACGGTGATTGAAAACGCCTCGCTGCCTTTGCTGTGAACTCACACATATGTTGCTGTCCACACGTTTTCCTTATCAGCATGTGCCGCAAACATGGGCTCAGATTCTTCTACATCGTCCACAGACATGCAATCACTGTTGTAGTACCTAATTAGTTTTCTTGACAATCGAACTACTTTGTACAAACAGCAGCGTGTGACAAAGTGTTCTGTATAGGTGTTTATTTACAAAGCACAAGCAGGAGACCATGATGTTAATGAGTACCTGCTGTTGACAGCAAACATGACACGAGCTTCACATTTGCGTCACACCTCAAATGACAGTTTGACACTATTTTGATAACAAAGCATCCTTCGCACCACGTCAATGAGCTTTACAATTTAGATGCACTGTTCCAGTAGAAAATAATGACTGACATTCACAAGAACAGTTCCAAAGGTGATTTAAAGTCTTAAAGAAACAATTTGATCAGAGTAGGAGGTGTATTTCACTTGTCTTGATGCCCTTGTGTGTGCGAGACGTTCGATCACAACTTTTCTGATTTACAACCAGAAAAGTTGACATTTCCAGGTTGACAGTCGCACACTTAACATTTGCACATACAAACAAATATGCGGAGAAGCTTTGCCATGCATGATTCTAGCTATAAATACATTGCTGCAGCATTCTCGATCGTGCACATTTGACATGGTTTGATAGTTAAAAAGACACAGTGAGCTCCTGTTGATAATATTAACACATCTGAGGACCCAGAGGCTTACTTTTTTTTTTATACCGAAAGCACCAGGAAGTTGTGAAAAGAGCCAAGAAGGACTTTTTTTTTGTAACACACGGTGCACAAAGATGGTGCCCTGCAAATGACCTCTGCTGGCATCTGCAGGCAAAAACACAAGGTGAGATTTTAGACCTCGACACAAAAAAAAAATAGACAGCGAGCTGTGTCAGTGCTCTGCCCGGTCGTATTTTGCTCCTCCATTACAATAATCATTGGTGTTGTTTTTGACAAACAGTCCTGAAGATGGGCAAAGTCGAACAAGAGCAATACCTGCTGGCAAGAAGTGGGGAAAAAAATTCAACTTCAGTGGGAAAATAGAGACTTCTACACAAATGAAAAGAACTGGACTCAAAGAAATGAACTCAGAGCAACGCGCTTTGCCATTTGTGTTGCTTGAGCCTAAAACCTCAAGGATTTCGCAGAGGCAAGAAGAGCAGGAGAATCTCTTATTGCATTGAACTCACAGCGTCAACAGCTTTTTGTGATTCACTCACAGCCATGCGGCGACTAGTTCTCCCGGTACCAGACATCACGATCAAGGTCTCCCTCTCGCTTCTGTTCTGTCTTGTCAAACATTTTGTCGGTATTTCGTCAACCATGAAATGAACTGATAGATACACACACACACACAAAAAGTATTTTCCTGTCTTCTATATCGTCCCATCCCATTTAGGATAAATCATTTGCCACATAATAATGGAAAATTTCCCAGTAATACGGGCAGAAAAATCGAATTTGCCTTTCCACTGTGTGTTCAGTCAGTGACATGTCAAAAATGGTTAAACATTAAAGAACAACCCCAAAGAATCAGTCAACAAAGATCCTTGTTAAAGGATGATTCCTGAACATACAGGCGTAGAGCACAACGTAAATCTCCACTTTGCCGCTTTAACTAAAAGTGTAACACAAAGTGCATGTGACATTCTTGATATTAGCTGCAATATCATCACTAGATTACAAGGGCTAGCTGTTACTCTGACAACCACTCTGCCAAAGAAACACATTCAAATTGAAATCAACCCCCAAAAAATAGGAGAAATTTTGACAAAAGAAGATGCAAACTGCAGAAAACTTGACAGACAGGACCATGTGGGGAAAAAAACGCATGAGGCAATAAAAAGCTCTTCAAGTGCTCAAACAGAGCTAATGAAGGGCACAGAAGATGTAACAGCCAACAATAATAAATAATCAGAAGGACTTCTTAATAGCGCCGCATGTTTTTGAGAAGCATAACTGTGGCAAACACAAAGGACCTTCTTAAGTTCCCCAGTTTGCATTATTTTTCAGCTTGGGCAACTATGCAGTGAAATGACTGCTTTCTTCACAAAGACACTGAAGAGACGTTTGTTTTAGGATGATTAAAAATTGCATTTTTTGGTACTTCTCCCATTTTTAATTCTAAGTAAATTGAAGGAAAACAAATTTGGATCAACTTTTTCTTTTGCCTTCACCTTTTCCCACCTCCGTCGAACAGACCCTCCAGTCAGTGTTCAAATTCAATAATACATGTTTGTGACATGTTGCTTGTGGTAAATTGAGGGCGCACCATGAATAAATAATGGAGCCAAATCAAATCAGCAAATGTGAGGCTGACGTCAGTGTTTTGGTATGACAAAGCACTAAAAAGTGTCTTTTTTTTTGACACGTGAGACAGATTTCGGGATCGGACGGTTCTTTCGATTGGGCTGGGGACCGAGAGCTGTGTCCAGATGCGTGTCCTTCCACTCTGTCAAAAGCAGCGACTCTGCCATCTGTGATAAAAAACTTGGTCTGGGGCGAGGCAATCAGCCGTGGGGCAGATGCTAGCAACCTTTTGTAATCTTGGCCCCCTCAGCCAACAATCACACCCTGCTGGACGTGCCGAGATAGGCTCCCAGAACACTGAAAATCACATCCTATGCAAGCGCCTGGTATTTGCTAGGGAGGGACAATGCCCAGTGTAAGACAAAGCAATAAAGACTGGTTTCATTTGAGCCAGAGTGAGCTTATCCCTTCTGGCCAGTGACATCGATGAGAGAAAAAGTCTGCAAACTTTATCGCACTATTCCTAACACAGTCTTGTGGGAAACGGTCCTCTGACTGTTAGGGAAAACTGAAATAAAAACTGAGGTGATAGGAAGGAGGACACTGTGCTGGGATGGAAGGACAAGAGCTGAAACTGTGGGAGTTATTAGATTTTTATCTAAAATGTATAAATATTGAGTAATTGCTGATTTTATGCCATAACAAAACGTGTGTTCACCTGGCAGCCAACGTGGTTTCTGTCTGTGAATGTGCCGACCCTGTCTCTCGGTGTCTCCCTCCTCCAGGTAACGTGTTTGTGGTGAGCCTGGCATTTGCTGACCTGGTGGTCGCCTTCTACCCCTACCCCCTCGTTCTCTATGCTCTCTTCCATGACGGCTGGGCACTGGGAAACACACAATGCATGGTAAGAACGCTCGCGGCGCTTCTCTGTGTGCTGCCACGGCGATGCCAAGAAGCCCGCTCCCAGAGTGGTCTGACTGCAGCGCCGTGCTCTCTTTCTCTCTGTCTCTCCTCAGGTCAGTGGTTTCCTTATGGGGCTGAGTGTCATCGGCTCCATTTTCAACATCACTGGCATCGCGGTGAACAGATACTGCTATATCTGCCACTCCTTCTCATACAGTCGGCTGTACAGCTACCGCAACACTTTGATGTTTGTTGCCTTAATTTGGCTGCTCACGGTAGTGGCCATCGTTCCCAATTTCTTCGTCGGCTCGCTGCGCTATGACCCGCGGGTCTACTCGTGCACCTTCGCCCAGAACGTCAGCAGCTCCTACACGGTGGCGGTCGTGGTGGTTCACTTTCTGGTTCCTATCGCCGTGGTTACCTTCTGTTATCTCCGCATTTGGGTGCTCGTGATTCAAGTAAGTCTTCGAATTCTGCCTAAACAGTCAATAATGTCCGTACAGGCCTGTAGGAAGCATTAGTTTTGTTTGGAGCTTTGCTGTCTATCTATTTGTCCATCTCTTTATTTGCACCAGAAGTCGTGCTATCAGCTTCAATACTTAACAAACTGATCGTTTAGTCGTAACAATAGCTGTCAGTGTTCAGGGCTTGTCCAGATTGAACCTGTAATGTAGAAAATATGGCCGCTTCAAGTTTTTTGAAACTGACCTTTAATGAATTGACCCGCTGCTGCACAAATGAAATTCCCTAAATGCCATGACAAATTACATCATCTTCTTTGCTAAAATGCTTTTTGACAGATAACATTTAATTGCGAGCAAGCTCAAGCTTTGGGTCCGATTCTAAACGCAGCAAAATTAACCAAAGATTTGGCAAAGCCACTGCTGGAATATTTTCTATGATGAGCTCATAGAAGGATCTGATGCCTGGAAGGTGTCTATGTGTGGGTATCTGCGTTTCCGTGTGGGTTTCTGCCCATTTTTGTGTGCATGGACGCATGCGAAACAGTGAGGCACAAATAAATTGGCACTTTCTTTCACAGTAAAAACTATCTTGTCGGTTTTCATCATTTTCAGGTGCGGCGTAAAGTGAAGACCGAGGAGAGCCCACGGCTCAGACCGAGTGACTTGAGGAATTTCATCACCATGTTTGTGGTATTTGTGCTTTTTGCTATCTGCTGGGCCCCACTTAACCTGATCGGCTTGGCAGTGGCAATAGATCCGTCCCGCGTGGCTCCCCGTATCCCAGAGTGGCTCTTCGTGGTAAGCTACTTCATGGCCTACTTCAATAGCTGTCTGAATGCCATCATCTATGGCTTACTCAACAGGAATTTCAGGAATGAGTACAAGCGCATTGTCACCTCCGTCTGGGTGACTCGGCTTTTCGTGACAGAGACTTCACGTGCCGCCACAGACGGCAGGAGCATGAGGAGCAAGCAGTCGCCGCCTCCGCCGCTCAACAACAACGAGTCGGGCCGAGATCGCATAAACAAAGAGTAGAAATCTGGATCCCTGAGCCTGTTATATGGTAATTCCTGTTTTTATGTGATTTGCAGGCAGTTGTGCAGCTAAAGAGTATCACATAACAGATGAAACTGAAAGCCATTGCTTTGGTTCCTCCTAGTTCACAGTCGAAATGAAAATATCTCTTTAATTGTACTGCATTTTTTTATTTGTAGTTCAGACTGCAGGACGTAGTACAAAGGACCGGTTTTCAAATTGTGATTTGCATTCACAGAGCACACCCTTCAGACACTTTACAGTAAGGTGTCCTGGGAGAACTCCAAGCCATGCTTTGCAGTTTCGTGTTATGACTACTCTCACAATCTGAATGGTACATTAATATTACATGGGGGGAAAAATGTGATATCCTTTAATGTCTGCAGCTGTAGACTCTCAGACATATTTCACAAAACTGGGGAACCACTGGAAAACATGCACCTCTCCTTAGTAACTTCTAAAGCCTCAAAGGAAATAACTCGCCTCACCGGAATGCAAGCAGAAGAGGAGATAAAATCTGTCTGCTGATGATACACAGTTTAGTAAAAGTGGTTGGAGTCGTATACGAGATGCTGCGAACGCAGATGTTTCATACTGCCTGATCTGACCCTATTGCACTGTAAAGAACAAGAAACAAAAACTTAGTAATGAACAAAGCAAATCAATTCAGGATACGAATTCACACTGTTGGAAGATACTCAGAAAGTCATGGGAAGAATGAGCACCGGATCATGAAATATGTGCTGAATAACATGTCTGTTTTAGTTCTTTGAAAGTTCTTGGACAAACATTCAAATGATGAAGCGCACAGAGGATCTGGTTTGATTCAGGGCGTACACAATCAACACATCATCGCACCAAAACGAAACTGTGGTTCATATCTGTCATGACGACAGAAACAGAAGGTTGCGCTGCAATGATGGTTCTGTTAGTGGCCCGAGATGTTTGCCCATCGCACACAGACCCCCCCCCCCCCCCATATTAGCCCCCTTTGACAAATCACCACTGTTGTCTTTGGTGTGACGATGGGCTCACTTGATGCTGCTGTTGGCTTATCTGTGACTGCACAAATCACCCCTTGGTGACTACCTCCCAAGAAGCACCAGAGGGAGGACGAAGTCCCCCCCCCCCTCCCATCAAAGACCATGGGACAGACGAAAAAGGTTTAAATTCCCAAGACAGAATGGTCTTTGAGTAAGGGGCTTGTATCAGTTTGGCTTTTTTTCCAGTGAACATAAATGAGTGTATTGCAGAGTACAACAAAAAGGAGAGAACTGATTCACAAGCTACCCAGCACAGTTCAAGTTAACAAATTCACAGTACCAGCATGTTCAGTAAGAAACTTCAGTATATCAAATCATTACAATTCAATGCCACAATAATCGGAATTGCTATTTTTGTGCACATTGTACAAATGCTAGTAGTAAAGTGGACCATGATGATTTTTCTGAGCATTCGCTAACGTAGGAAGCTATGTGAGGATCCTCTGGCATACATATGGAGCAGGACTGCATGGCCTTGATGTCAACATGAGAAAGATAGCAATGCAATAACTTTATCCAAATAGCCAGGTGCAGCCGCATGAATTATTCTTTATGCAGACTAACAGTATGCTATGCAATTGAAAACGCAACAGGCGCAACAATCCCAGATATCTAACATCAATCGCATCAGAAATTCATATTTCAAGTTTGCTGAGCTCGTCCCTATCCTGGGTCTGTTTGTATTTTAAAAAGATGTCAAAGTGTATTACCGACTTGTTGTAAATTATTCTGTTCTCGAATAAACATTATAACTAAAGGGCAAAGACACACGCAAGGTCAGGACGCTATCCTTGCCTTCTACGTTTGGAAAAAAAAAAAAAAACCTCGTGCCCAGGAGAAGGAAAGCTGAATAAATGCATTGAGTGAATATGCAGCAAGCAGTGTCGCTCCGTGGCTCCGTTTCCTCTGCCTTCTTCATCATATGAATGCTTTAAAAGTCTGCGGTGGTCCTTTGCAGTGGTGACTTCTATTCTCATTCAGAAATACTTATGCAAAACTGTTCGTTTATTTGAACGAATTTGTCTTTTTTTTTTTCCTTAAAATTATCGTCGGTCATCCGTTCTCTCATGTCCTCATCACTTGGGACACGTGTTGATGCTTTCACTGTGGGAATAAAACAAGCGAATCTCTTGGTTGTAATCAATTTGATGGGATGTGCGATGGAGGTCATCGCCTCCCCACCAAACAGTGTTTATGCCAATGTAGATTGTTGAGAAGGTACAGCTCATATCTGTATTTCCATCTCAGGGTGCCTATGGAAAATGTTGTTGTGATATACAGTCGTCTGAAACATTAGCAGTTTGAGAAGCTGCCACAGTGGGAGTCTGAAGACATTCTAAAGGAATATTTTGTAAATTAGTGTAATTGTGGTTTTTAAATGTGGTATATTGTTAATGGAGATGTATTCAAAATGTGTTTTTTATATATTTGAAACCCAACAAACCCACACAGTTACCTGTTTACTATTGGATGATATTTAACCTCTCGTTCCATTAACTCTACTTATCGTTGTAAAGTGCATCTAAAACAACCTCTTGCTTAATTGGCACCGGCATTGCATCACTACAAAAACTTCTTGCTGTTCAGTGTGAAGTGATGCTCTTCAAAATGCACAAATCAAACTATCGGGGAGGGAGAAACAAACCGTGCGAAGGAGC
>JAUESF010000006.1:12685286-12703049 GCA_032274765.1 Malacoctenus tetranemus
CTTGTTGAACATTGTGATTCATTCTGCAGCACATGTATGTGTTTGAATACAGGGTAAAAAAAAAATGTGCAAAGCCATAGATTACAAATGCTATCGTAAAGTAACAAATGCAAAGCTCAAAAGTCAAACTATAAATATTAACAGGACAGATGTGGGAGTGCTGCAAGTAGAGGAGGGAGACTTGGAAGCGACATCCGTGGTGCAGAGAGACGGTAGAAACCAGGGTATATCGAGTTTTTGGCCCAAAAGATGCTATTCAGATAAATATAGGGAGTGACTGTGCTCTCCTGACAACAGAGGTTTGGGAAGGTCATTTCACCATTAGGGAAGCAGGAGAGCTGAACAACAGAAAACCTAACACAAGAAGAAAAGGTGGAGTTCTACCGAGAAAACGCGTAATGTGACGTGTCTGGAGTGTGTTTTAGGTGCACTTAAAGGGAAGTAAAAGACTTCAATTTTAAACCAAAGAAATGGTCTCGTTAAAGGTTGGTGTATACATACACTTTGTCAGGACGACTGCTGGAGGAATTTTGAGAACACCTTCAGTCACTTTAAGGGTTTTTGTTTGTTTTTTGTTGGTGTTTTTTTGCTTTCTTTTTCATTCAAATCTACTGCCTTACACTGAATACAATCGTGTCAAACTTTAGAATATTACGGCAAGTGCCATACTTTCTACTAACAATGAATCCATTCAGCAAACCTGGTTTGCCTCCATACTGTTTCTCTTTATGTATTCAGTACAAGTGTCTATAGAAAGTTTTTCTCTGCAGCATTGTGCAGAAGTTCATATGCAGACCTCAGGCAGGAGACTCAACTGCTAAAAGAGAAGAACAAATATTATCTTTTTGCTCTCTTGTGTATTCTTTCTTTATACCCAATGGCAAAATTATGTAACTATGTTCATTTATGTTCCCTATGCTCACTGTCGGAGCCCTCTCTTAGGGGCCTTTCTTGATGCCAACAAATATGGCACCTCGCTTGCAGGCTTAAAAAATACATTCAGCTTCTTTTTTTTAATCACTCATAGAATCAATTTCAAAATTTATCCCACTGAAGATTTTTACCCAAATTAAAAAAGAGAAGAAAAAGTATTTGATATTCCTAAGACCAAAACACTGGATTTAAATAAAGGCCACTATTTTTCTGTGACTTAACTCAACATAATCTAAACGCTCCGAAATAAATTGCTCTACAAAATTCTATCCCAAAAACCAACAAAGAGGCTTCAGAAAAAAACGACTGGAATCACAGGGTTGCACATTGTTTCAGGGGAAACAATTGAAACTGACTTCGCTTTCAACCATTGCAGAAGACATGCATAAAGCAATTGGGACTACAGCTGGAATTAGTGTCTGATATCTATGGGGCGAAAGGGACGGCAGCTGAGGGGGGCTAGAAAATCCATTCCCACTCACCTCTAAACAGTGAGAATTAATAAAACTGGAAACTACAAGAAGGGATGAAACATTAAATCTCTGTTAGATGCAGATGCTGCTCGTTCGGCAATGGATGCTTAAATGCAAACCCTGACTAAGCTGATTAAACTTTGCCATCATCATTTATGTGTCAAACCCCTCAGAATCATTACATTAACATGCTAAAAAGATTGCAGATTTCTGTCAATAGTTCGGGTGTTTAAGCATTTAAATGTTTCAAAATCGGTGGATTTCCTTCAAACAGTTTTTACACCAGGAAGAAGCTTTTATTAGATTTTTCCTCTCTTTTTTCCCTTCCACTGAGTTTTTGTGAATTCATGCTGTAACAACCCAAGTTGGTGCTAAAACCAGGTGAGACACTGCAGCAAAGTGTTACTTCAGAGAGCCAAAAATAAAGCAATGGGTATCTGTAATTTAATCAACACATTTCAAACTCAAAGAATTGTGAATCTCAGTTTTTTGAATGTCAATTAGAGAAGTCATCTTAAATAGACGTATTGATGGTGTGAACTTAGTCTTGGGGGTGGGGGCGGGGGCTGCTTTGCTCTCCATATTGTCACCGTCTCGCCCGAAAAAGAAGACGGACAGATGGTTGTCATAAATACAATCCTGTCTCGAAAATATAAGTTCTCAAGGAAATAAATAGTGAAGGTTGTCATTCAAAGACCAATGCTCCCTTCGTGCAACTAATCCTTTTGAGTGCTGTAGTCAGAACGGTGACACATTCTGTCTGCCTGTTGAATTCCTGCATTATGGTTTCTGAGTCCCTCTCCCTGAAATGCTTTTTGTGAAATTCTTCCATGACTGACGTCCTTCTTCTAAAGAAAAGACTGAAACTCCCCGATCATTTGGACTTTCACACTTGACTGGTGCTTCGAGGAGAAAGTGTTGCTGCGACTTTACGTTTGATAAAACACATAATCAACAGTCAAAGTAATCACAGTTGCCTCAATTTACACATTCTAGTGAATAGATGCAGTGTTTTAATTATAGTTCACCCGAAATATCAGTAGAGATTCACAAATCACAGATTCTGACACCATAGATGGTAATTTGGCGAAATAAAAGTGCCATTGAGTGAGCAGTTCACCTCGGGGTGCTACAAGTTTTGGGGATCAAGGGTGTTGTGTGAAATACAGTTTGCTTAATCGCCATTTGCAATATGCACCACTCTGTTTGTGTGCTTTTAAATCAATCTAGATGAAGCTATACAGCTTTCTGTTTTCCATGCGTGCGTGCGTGTGCGTGATTAATAGATTACATAACACCATGACAACACCAGCTGACAGCTAAAGAGAAGGCATGCGAGACGGATCAAGTTAAGTGCGGGGTACCTCCACGAAAAATGAAAGTAAAATTATAAGCCTTGGGAGCATAATTGAACGCATTTACAGCAAACTGTCATAGAACGTCTACACTGCAAAAAATATATATATATGAATTACATCCTACGTATTTCAGGTCCAAAATATGTCATTACGATTAAAACAGGATGATCACCTAAAAAAGGAAACATTTTCCTGGTTGTTTCAGGGGTTTGTGTGTTTTCAAGTACGAATTGTTACTTGTTTTATTGCCAGATTTTTTTGGGTTTCTTTCAAGACAAAAACATCTTGAACAAGCTGGTTTGTACTTGAAATAAGCAAGAAAAAACTTCCAATGAAAGATGTGAACATTCACTTGTGAAATGAATAAAAACACCTTGAAGTAAGGAGGAACATGCTTGCTTTTCAGGCAATTATGTCTTGTTTTAAAAGTAAAAGGAGATTTGAAGTAGGTTAACATATTCAAGCTGAGATTGAGTTTTTTTGCAGTGTAATGTCAACCCTTGCAGCTGCGTGTTCCCGCCATGGAGGTGTTTACAATCAAGAAAGCGGTGTAGAAAACTGTGTCCATGAAAACATCCACACGTAAAGGTCATCAAGCATTTACGAAGCACAAGTGCTTTTCAGCTGATCAATATTTACACCCGGTAACCGCCTAATTGTCCGCAGCCCATTGGACACAGGTCGTGATCCCGTTTGTCTGCGTCTGTCTGGCGTGAATCACATCATCCGTTTGAGATGCTACACATGACATCCTGTTTCTGCCTGACCTGATGCTGTAACACAACATCCATTCAAAGGATGTGGGCTTCACAGGGTTCCTGACGAATACAATGTGGCAACTGAGTGTGTATCTTAATGTCATAAATGGTTTTGTGGAGAAAAAAAAAAAACTCCGAAAAAAATGTTTGTAATTCTTTGTTAGTTTCCTGGGTGGGGAGTGTAACGCGGCGCCGGACTAAACAAAACAATTAAAATGGAAATTGTTGACTGAACTTGCATCAAGGGGCGTTCCGCCACTTGGCTTCTCGTGTCATGATAAATGTTTTCTCTTCCAGAGGCTGTGTGAATGTGCATGCTTGTCTGATGTTATTTATGACCGATGTGCATTGATGAGAATTCATGAACGGGGGGGGAGGGGGAGGTGACGGGGGACGGGGAGGGGTGGGGGGCATCGGCAGCCAGGATACTCACTGGATGGTCTGAGCAACCAAAGGGAAATCTGTGGAATGTACTGGAACTTAAGATTTCAACACTCAAAGGCTCGGTCATGACGCCGAGTCTCATCGACAAAATGGACTGCGTGTAGAAAAGATATGCATCATGTGTACAGTTCTCCTGAAACACAACTTATAAAAAAAAAATAAAATCAGATATATCATTGTTTGGATGGTTCTTTTCATTTGAGACTTTGTTGCGTTCACTCCCAAGACTGTGTTCCACGTTTTGCAGACCAATATGTGCCTAAAAGGTTTTCTTAAAAGCCTGAATTCACTCAAACCAAAACATTTCTCTTTCCAGGCCACGGTGCTACACTTTTTCATGGGTAATTTCTTGTTGATGGGGTACCCTCTTAGGCCCAGAATTAGTTTGAAATTGAGTTAGAGAGCTTTTGCCAGCTAGTGGTGCATACTTTGAACTCCCTGATGCCATCAGGCCCTGCTGCATTGCACTTGCAGCACATGTTTTTTTTTGGGGGGGGGGGGATCTGAGAGGTGGATAAATAGTTTGATCCAGAAATCATATTGCCTTCAGTCGGGGTAAAGGTGTGGATTAAAAAATGAAATTAAAAAAAGCAAAAAACGATGGAGGTAAAGCAGCTTTTGGAGTTAAGGGGCATTTAAAGTTGGGTCACATTAGACATGCTTGCTCACCCCTGTGGAAAGACAAAATCTTCACTTTGGATTCGGATACTCATCCAAAAAAAAAAAAAGAAAAACCCAACATCCGATTTCTCCTTAAAATCCACAGTGCTTTCAGTTCATTTGCAGTCGTACATCACTCCAAAGAGTGTGAGGAGAACAGAGCTGCCAGGGAGAATGAGGCACTCGGAAAAGTAAATGCAGATTAGACTTTAGCAGACGGCAGGACACGGACAAGTGGCTGGAGGTGATCCAGCACCGGAGGCAAAGACTATGATTAAGAAAGGAGGGTGTGGTGAGGAGAAGCCGCTGCCTCCTCCTGATGAATAATTGCAGGGGATGATATCCAGATGGTGGTCTTGACTCAGCCTCATAATCAAACTCAACACACATACCACCGTCATAATGGGATATGGAGGGGGGGGGGGAGAGTCAATCAGCTTGTAGAACAGGACCATTCCATGATGTCACAGTTTACGCTACCTTTTATCATGTTTCTCATTTGAGATTTGGATGACTTGGTGATGTTTTGCATATCCGTGTTACCTTCTTCTCACAAAAGACAACAATACAAAATGTCACTACAGATTCAAAGGTCGGCTGATGACGAAGCATTTAGCAGGGCAAGTATCATCATTTTGTTCCACTGGTAAATGCTCTCTGCATTCACCATCTGCTGGCAAGAGGCCACCGTGAACGTCACACGTTTAACACATCAGCAAAGAGTTTTTCGCTCATATTTCAAGCTGCTGTCTCTCTCTCCCACACCAGGCAGGCAATTTTCAAACCTGGGCTCTTAACTGACTGCCTGTGTTTGCCTTTAATAATTGTGATTAACATTTCATGTGTAAAGGGAGACTTTAATTGCACCTAATGCATGGATTAACAAAGATAATCCATGCGTAAGATTAACTTTGCTAATCCAAGTATTAGTTTCACCCGGCAACAATATTGTGCAATTTCATTCCGTTTTCGAGCAAAGATTAGCTGCCACTGTTTTAATAATGTTAGAAGTGTTTACTGGCGGCAACAGTCGGGCGTCATCAATGAAATATTTCACGGATGAGATATTAATTGAAAAAGTTGCATTCACTCGTGAGTGGTGAAAGCATTTCTTCCCTCGAGTGAGACAAAGGAAAAAAAGCCCAGGTTGGAGGCATCGTGTGCTTTAAACGCGTGCGGCCTTTTGACACAAGGACCCTTTAACATTTCAGACAGAAATAGCAGGCCTGACACTCCCCTGTGGTGCAAAACACAGCAGGAAATAGGAACATAAAAGAACCAAAGAGGGAAGTGAATTACGATCTTTAATAACAACACATTTTTATGTGAATTTTTACAGTATGTTTTGAAAGCGTTGGCATCGATCCACAGCGTGCGTCACTTCAGGGTTCAGCAAATTCAATCAGTATTGATCCACTTTGTTTAATAAACACCTAATTTTTAGTTCTTTTTTCCCCCTTTTTTTGTTTTGTGGCTGCATGTTTCTATTCACTCAGCATGCCTGTGCTTCTCACTTCTGCACGGTGCTTTTTTCCAAAACAAAACGCACAAACCTGAGACTCCACATTTCACATGTGATGCCACTATTGTGTTTCACACAAATACGTCCTCCTCAAATTTCATCTGACATCTCTGGAAATTCTGGGACCTTCTTTTTGGAGACAGTTTGTCAACTGCAGCGCTGTCGGGCTGCGCAGAATGAGCCTGAAGTGACCAGTAAACCACAGCTTGTTATAAGGGGTTGAATGAGTCTGAGCTGCAACAACAAAAACAGGCATGCCCTTTCCTTTCACAACAGGATGACTGTGATGATTGTATACTCCCCGTTTCACTTTTGGACCCCTTTGACAATTGTTTAAAGTCACAGTTGAGCTGTTTTCAGAGACAGACTTAGTTGACAAACAAGGCAGAGGGGAAAAAAACAAAAAAACAAAACTTGTCCAAAACTACCGACCCCGAGCTGCCTCGTCCCAATTCCAGCTCGCCTCCGACGATGCTCCTCCTCGGCTGCCAGAGAGAACGAAACGTGGCGGCGCCGCCGCTCACACTTCTGACGTCGTCAGTTACAGTAGTCTGCAAACTGCTCGAAGTTCACTGGCGAGCTGACACAGGAATCAGCTGTCTGCTCTCTGCTGAGGACAACAAGAGCCCGAAGACAACTTATCACGACGGAGACCTCCGATATTTCCCTCCGGTTGTCATGACAACAGACACTGCAGACACCAGTCCGTTCGCTGTAGCAAAATCAACAGTCCTAAACAAACACCAAACCATAAAGCAGCCAACCTGTCATGCTTCTGTGATTCTGGCAGAGTGTTTAGTGGTGAAGATTAACTCTTCCATTGGTGATTTCCTTTCGGTTTGTTCTAGCGCAGCATTTTACTCCAAGTCAGCAGTCACATCTGCCATCCAGCACTATCAATGTTAAACCAGGACGTATCAAAGGTCTTTGTTGTTGTTCCTGTGAAAAACTGGGTCACGTTTTCAGCTAATAATGATACATTTGCCTTTTGAATCCTGAAAAACAAGACTCATTCTGTTATTTGGCTTTCAGTTTTTTCAAAATAGAAACTTTAATACTCTCAAAGTTTCAGAGCCACTACATACAGAATGACCTGCCTGAGAAATCTGTGACATATAAATATCCTGTTGCCAATAAAATCTGTGTGTTTTAGAGATTCACAGGATGGAACAGTGAAAAAAACACTGAAATAAGGTGAGATAAAATACACACTTTGACAAAAAAAGATTGACTCCGAGAGCACAAACCTCTGCGAACATGCCATACTTCAGTTCACTTCAGTTCACCACATTTACCAAGTTTACCACCTAAAGACGTCACCTCTGGTGGAGGTAACTAAAGCCTCCTAAAACATCTGCTTTGAGTGACAGATGCAAGTTCTGAGTGGTTATTGTAGTTTCCAACCAAAATATTGTGACAGAAACAGAACATGTTAACTCCACCTTTTGAAAAATAACACAACATATCTCCATTGAAGCTTGTTCAGAATGAATCAGTGACATATTTTCTTCTAGGTGGGGGGAAAAAAAAGCCTATAAAGGATTTCAAGTTGCATTCCATCAAAAACTTTGGATGAAATGCAAAAAAATAAGGTTAAAAGTTGGAAAGAGACATCTTTGATCTCTGTGGTTATCTTTTGTCGGCAGATGAGAGCATGTCTCCACGCCGTGAACCCACCTGGGGATGTTTATTTTGGAACGGGCTGCACAAAAATCCTCGTTGAAAAATGCACGCCGAAGCAAAAAACCTGCAGAACTTTATAGACCTCAAATATTGCACTTTGCAAGTTTTATGTTTATTGAAGGGACGACGTGATGTAATGTGAAGAGAGTAAAAACTGTCTTAGGTGTGGCAGTTCTCCTTGTTCTATTTTCTATGAGAGTTTTACACTGCAGGAACATGCATCTATCAATAAACACTCTTTTCTCAGTGTGTAGAGTGCAGGAGCAGCACTGCAGCATGTGTGGGCTGTTTATGTGCATTTTTTCCTACATTTTGAAGCGTGTGCCCACTGACACGCAGGTCAGGTGAAATGGGAGCTCTAAATTGTAGGTGTGATTGTGAGTGAGAATGTGTTTTTTTTTCTGTGATAGAGGAGGAACCGTGTGCACTGAGGTTGAGAGATGGGGTCCACCCTCGTTCTGGCGCACTAGGTCAGAGTAGTACATGGCCCTGAACTGGCAAAATGACAGATTTTGTACACATCAGATAAATATGATTTATATCAGAAGAAAACTGACCTTTTTTTTGCCGAATCCCAGCATAAAACGGGTGTTTTGCCCCCAGCGCAATTAACACGGAGTAAAGCGACTGTTGATAAAACTCACAATCGATATCTGCAATCAGTGCTCGGACTTGTCGGAGGTGGCTCGCTCACCAAATATTGTTGCGCGAACACAGCTTCTTCTCAGCCCACGTACGACTTTGTCTCTTCAAGAACCACTTCACACCACCTCTCCCCTTGAATCGTCTCTCCTCCACCTCTTCACCTCTACATCCTCTTCTGCTGCTCTTCGCATGCATCATTCAAAAGGAAAGTTTTATATACGAGGCCTATATAAGATTCTTTTTAAGGTCACAAGAATATTTCACTACAGCGGCTTGTACAGCAGCTCTCACGCAGGAATGCTTCCTTAACCGCGTTTGATAGCAGTCGATCAAAAAAGGCAAAAACTGCACTGACGTTGGTGTCTGGCTGCAGTTAGTCACCCTGTAAAAACATGCGTGTATCTGCACAGGGACTTTGTTGTTTTTTCAGTATTTTCGACCGGATGCTCTTAATTATTCATTCTTGCTCGGATTTTGGACAACTTCAAGGAGAGGCCTCAGTAAGGCACATGAGTTATGCATTTGCCAATATGTGAAATGCATTTCAATGGATCTATCTGAGAGATCTATCTGAGGTATTTCTGTAATCAGTGAGCTCAAAAAGTGCCGTTTTTGTATTTTTTTCCAACTTCGTGTTGAACTCCACAACTTCAGTCGAAATAGGACGGGGGGACATATCTGCTTGAACAGGCTTTAATTTAGAACCTGCCCTTGTGCCCTCTGCGCCCTTTACAGATTGAACACCGAGATTAAGTTTTTAATGTGCAAAGGGTGCATAGTGTTTCCATTCGGGTCCTCAAAACTGGTACAGATGATTGAGCTCATTTTTATTAAAATGGAAGACAGATTTTTTTTTTCTTAAATTCATCACAATGTCAAAAATATCAAGAAGGAGTCGTATGGAGCTGTTTAGTTGTCCTTATATATCCTGGGATGACTTTGAGACAGACCAAAGATTAAAGAATTGGTTCTGTACACGTTACTTTTATCATTGCTCTCTTGGTTTCCCTCCTTTTCTTCAACTCGGTAAACTTAAAGTGGGCATTAGTTGAGAAATTGATGAGCAAGTTTGGTCCTGGCAGCGCAGCACGATTTTGATAGAAATTGATAATATCATTGCAGCAGCAGTGGTTCGTTTAATGGTCAATAAATTTACCAACTGCAGAGTGTGCAGCGTACAGGAGATGTGAGACCTCCTCGAGAAAAAGACCATTGCAAACTAAAAGAAGAAGGAGGTGAAATGAGCCACTTACTTTAGGCAAAGTCGTTGAAATGAGTATCTAAGTAAGAATCTGAAATCTTCAAAGTATTGAAGATTTGTAAAACTGAAAGGCACGCATCAGTTTCTCGACAGAAGTGGCCGGTCGCGACAGCGTTTGACAGGTTCCCCTCCGTTATTTCACGTGTGGTGTTTACATGTTCTTTCAGGGACTTCATGGCTTCAGTGTCAGTAGTGACTGCAACACAAACGCAGGTGTTAACATGTGTGGGTGGATGACGGTCTAGTGATGGATCCATGAACGGCGTGGACAATGGCTTTGGCACATGTCAGTTGAGATCAACTCAAGCCCCCTGTGGCCTTCACCTGCATTAAACATGCAGGTAATATGGACAGATGGATGTTCCTTTGCTATTAATCCTCTGAACTACACTTTCTCGTTTCACCCCGAAGTATTTGAATATCATTGTCACCGTAACTGATTACATTCACCGAATGACAACAGAGCCTTCTTCTTCTTCATATCATCTATTCATATCATTATTCAGTAAGTGAGAACAAAGTCGGTAGTAATTACGCCGTCATTATTTTTCCATTTACTATGCAGGCATGCTAAGTGCCGGTGGGATGTAGGTAGATCTATGAGACCATCTTGACATCTGCATAACCAGCACTGGAAACACCTGTGAAATGAATTATGGATTTCTCTTCATTCTGCTCAGATCACAGATAAATTGTGGGGCTCATTCACATCTAGCAAATTCCTGTATGAATTCAGTCATCCCAGCGTTTCACACACACACAAAAAAAGTTAGGAAGCAGTGTGACATTTCAGGGTAACAAAGCAGCATTCCATAGAGCTTTGCAGATACGAGTCCTTTGGCTAATAAGCTATTTGGGTTTGTGTTTGCGTCCTGAAAACTCACTGCTCGATTGGCAGGCGGTCCCAGCTCTCCTGATCCAAATCTGCTCAGCAGAGGCAGTCCAGAAGGTGTCTCAGTTGCCTGGCTGGAAGGATTAAAGACGACATCAAACAGTAATCTGAGATCTGTTCATTACAGCGTCTCTGATAAAATGGAAATATGGAGGTGAGTTATGCAAGTTGAACAGAGGGCGAGAGCCCCTGAAAACTGTGGAGGTAGTTAAACGTCTTGCACACAATGAGGGTGTCTGGGTGGCACTAAATCACCCGTATCCTAACCTGTTCAAGTAAATAAAGCACCTGAGCAGCCACCCGTATTCCGTCACGCAGTGTAATTAAATCCTTGATTGCGCGACAAACCAACCAGTTTATCACAGTGGGACTCGGACATCAAAACAATCTAACCCAGGGTTTTATTGTTAGTCCACAGTGAGCAGTTAAAAAATTCATTCTGCTAATGACAGACGCTGTCAGACGCTCACTCCAGTGCTGCTCTCTCGCCACAAAGTCCTGCAAATTATTCGCTTGATAAACTTCTAACAGAGCATGAGTCATGTGGTGTTACTTCACCTCCAGGAGAGTGCATTAAAATGCGTCAGTGTTAATCAAAGGTTTAGGCTTTTCACATTTTTTTCACGCAACCCACCAAACTTGAAATCACACGTTCGTTGGTGCTTTTATCCATCAAGTCTAAATCGTCTAAAAAGTTGCTTGTACTGAAATTGTAAAAAAAAATGTTTGTTTCACCATTGACCTTAACTTGAAACTCTCGAGTGCACTGACTTGATAAAATGAGTGGTATTTGAACATGTGGGTTTAGTCTGTGGGGACTTTAATCTGTAGTATTGGCAGCCGTGATTTCTCTTTGTCCCGTCCTTGCTCCAGTTCAATATTCCACCTCTGTCCAGCTACGGGCTTTTGATTAATCTTGCCTGTGCTTGTGGGACTTCACAACACATACATCATTAACAAAGTGATGCAAATCACATGCGCAGATGAATAATGCTGCGTGACTTTTGTCCTTTCGAATACAATCAGGAATAAGCGCCTGATTAGGATCCACGGTGGTTCTAATTTGCAACCATATTACATCTACACGCATGTCAATATGGCATCTACATCATTGTGTATAATGTCCTCTGCAGTGTGAATGAGCGTGAAGGCTGTAAAAGCTGGAGAGGATGCCAGAACATGGTCTCTTGCACAGCATATCGCCCATGTTGGGCTGGATGCTAAGTGCTGACCTGTAACATTTCCTGGCTTAGTAGTAACAACATATGTTGACTGGCTCTGAGAAAAATCCATGCCACACTTTCTGCTCACCATACGATTCATTTCACCAAGTAGCCATTGGCCATATGATGTTGCTCCAGTTCAATAATCACGTTAACTGGTTTTTTGTTGTTGTTTTTGGGCGGGGGGGTCCTACCTTCCTACAGGAAGAGTGGGTCCAGATGTTGGCAGCTGAAAAAGTTAAGAAAAGAGGAGTGTCCCATCATTTAATTGGCTCTTCCATCAGAGGAGACTTCAAGTCTGGTGGATTAGCTCAAAGAGGAGGAGGGACAAGCTACTTAACTGGTTGGCTGGTGAAGAAAGCCGTCTGGCTGGTCAACTGATTCAGAAAGAAGGTCAGGGCCAGCTGTCTGATTACACACTCAGGAGGGGCCTTCCACAGACCGTCATGTACTGCATAGGCAGAGGCCGAACCTGGCGGCTGTAAGTCACAAGTGAATACCATTCAACCGCCAAAGCAGGGGCGCCCCATAACAGAGGACAATCAATCTGATGTGAGCACACTCTGCGGTCCAGTGACCAAAGGCATCAGAAAGAAAGCTCAGAAAATCCAGACTGACTTCCCTCCTTTGTTCAATTCCTGCTCCTGAAGGTCTCGAAAAAAGCTGCACACGTTTAGATACATCAAAACCTCATCTGAGGAAACTGGCGCTCATCGTAGGCGTCCTTGTGTAGCTTGTGTGTCTTGAAGGACTGTTAGCGGCAGCGTCTCATCGGCTGGCTGTTCATCACTTAGCTCTGAACGGTCTCCATCTCACTGTCTGGGACACGATATTGTGCTTCGTACTCGTGCCATGAAAATTCATATGGGGACTTTTTTGTTCTCCAACTGTGAAGTAACAACAATTCACATATTACTTTTTTCCCCGCTGCCACATCACATGTGAGTTAATCTGATGATTCGTTGGCTGAGCACAGCCACAGACACTTCATTGCACTTGTTTGGCAAATGCAATTTGGTCCCAGGTGTCTGAAATAAAGAGTTATTTTGGAATTCACGCAGACAAACAGACAGATGGCATCACAGACAATCAGTGCATCACCTTCCAGAAAAAACAATGGAAAGCCAAGCATCAATAACTACAATGTTTTGCTTTGTATAATTTCTGTGCAGTTTTACTAAAAACTGTGAAATGCAGCTAATTACAGATGATTTCAATGTTTCCAATTTGACTACTGTAGAAAATAACTGTACAGAATTTTGAGTTGTAAAAGTTGAGTGAGGAGAAAGATCATTACTGGCATTGGAGTTCATGTAAATGTGGTTACATTAAAAGAAATCATGACAACTTACAGAAAGAGGGTGACTTGTCCCAGCGAAATAGGCGCAAATACAATGTGAATCCACTGATGGATTTAGAAAGAAGATACAGCATTAAAGTGCGTGAAATGCATCAAGAAAGTGGGGATCATTTCAAATGTCATCCTTGGAGAGACGCTCAGAAGGATTCAAGTGGAAACTTGAAAGAATACACGGTCGTTAACGAACCTTTAAGGCACAGACCAGAGCTTTGCCTTCCTGTTGGATCTGCCAGTTTATTGCTGCAAACTAAATGTTAGAGCGCACACTAAAATGTCCTAAATGGCGAGCAAACTGGGACGGCTTTGTGGTTTGGTTTGCCGGCATATCAGATGCAAATCATCAGACAGCAACAGAAAGTGCAGAAGGTGAACTGACTAAACCTAATGAATGACTGTGGAAAATAGATGAAGTGAAACAAGTCTGATGGCAAAAAGCTTATATAAACAAAGACAAGATAGATAATGGGTGATTTGTCATCAATCAATGTGGATTAAAAGTCTATATGTTGTCAATTTAACTCCTACAAAATAAGTTGAAAAGTTTAAAACACAACTGAGATGAAATAACAGTGGAGGAAACTAAATACTTACTTTTCCGTATTTCACATTCTTTTTGAGTGTGGTGGAGATGCTTTAGATTCCTGGCGCTGGTTCCTAAAAAGCACGTTATTTCAGTTGTGAGAGAAGACATTATTATTTAATGTATTTATCACCATTTTTTTTAAAGTCCTTCATCTTCCCACCTGAGTGAGTCTGGACTGGCTACCAGCCAGGTACAAAGTTCTCTTTAAAAAAAATGCTTAAAAAGTGAGAGCACATTTCGGCTTGCCTTCTCCACAGGGGTGGAGCGGGGCAGCATGTTTGCGGGCTCCACGTGCACTCGAGCCCTCAGCGTAACAAGGTGTAACAACCAGAGCGCGGCGAAGACGAGTCTTCCATCTCATCCTGGGATGGAGTCCGTGTTGTGTACTGGAACAAAATCTGGAGGGAGCTAATAGGACTGGATGTAATTTATAACACAATGGCATTATACCGAAGTGTGAAGTGGGGCACGCAGTCTGTCCATCTGTTCATTTCACTTTGAATGGGTTTATTACTGTAAGAGGAAAAAAAAAACTACAAGTAAAAATCTGTCATCTCATCTCATCTGTAAAATGAAATGAAAGGGAGAGATAATTTGGGCCACATGGACCCTTTCAGCAAGCTGGCCCTCCTCCGTGTGGTTAGTGAAGAAACTCATTTCCTCTGTTTCTTGAAAAATGATTCCACCTTTTATTGTCTTGTTGGAGCGACCGATCCGAATGCTCCTCGTGAAGTCGACTCTCTTAGCACAACTAAACAACTCGTCAAAGATTAAACATGCGTCAAGACTTGCCAAAAGCGCGCTATTGGCCATAGACATTTTTAAGGCATTTGATCAATTATTTAAGACATTTTTTTTTCTACCTCGACTGGTGTTCTCTTTTTATTGATGTATTTTCTTCGTAGTAATATGACTCAGTTACTTTTAAATTCAGCTCAACTTTACACTCTTGTAGATGGTGGTAAGAAATCAAACGAGCGAGTGCATTCGGGGCACATACACATATTGCACAAATCGCACAAAGGTTTTTATGTAGAGGATGAAAGTGGGGAGTCTTCGTGCGATACTTTGTAGCTTTCTATGTCTACAACCAAAGATGGTGTTGCTTCACCCGTGATGTTGTTCAAAAAAATGAAAGTGGAGCATAAAGCTTGGTGGTTTTAACACACTGTGAAGTGACAGTAAGACACAGGTTATGCTTTTCAATTCCAACTTTACATTTTTCACAGTTGCATAGTTTCCCATGAAGGCATCGCACACATTGTTCTCCAAGACTTTGTACAATCAACATGTTGATGCCTCCTCGTCATTTGTGCTCCTGCGTGCAGCTGAGGTTCTCATTACATGACAGGGGGAAGACGTAGCGTCTGCCAGCTGAAGAGACAGAGGTTTTATGGACAGAGTTGTGACTTCCTTTCATGTTGGTAAAAATCACACATTTATCTCATCGCTGAACTAATATATCAAGCTTCCACACGGATCTCTCAACAAAGCTTGATCTGCGCAGTTCTCATCAATTTTCTTCACATTGCACGACTGCCCTTTGCCTTTCATGCCAATCCTTCTCTTTGAACAGATTTTTTTTCTCAGGTTTGTTCTGAGAATATCTGGGAACTCGTCAGAGTTCTGTGGATTTCAGCTCTAGTTTTCATGCAATCCCACACTGGCTGGAGTAAAAAGGCTCCGAGGGGGCCATACCATCTGCTGCCGGACTCCGCGCTCCTCTTGTTGTTAAAGATGGCTCTTTATGACTCAGACTGTACATTCAGGGTCATTCATCATGCTGCAGTGTGAATTCAAGACCAGTCTTCACTCACTGCTGTTGTATGATGGGAGAAAAAATTTCCAACCAACAAAAACGCTTCTGCCGTCTTGTCTGCACTAAATGAATTGATCATTTAAAACACTGGATTGATGGCGCAGCATAGCACATATACATGTCATTTTCTGCCGAGTGTATAATGCACATTAAAATGTGCCCTGAAGGATACAATTTACTTCAATAGATTTAGACAGGGGAAAACCATCAATATCCATCATCCAACACCCTGGACACAAAAAGCGGCACCATTACAGGCAGTGCCTCGATACAGGAACAGCAGCACTTCCATCAGACATTTGAAAGTGTTTAAGAAATATCCAAAGTAGGTATAAAAATGCTAATACATTCATTCATGCCAAAGAAGGATGTGCTTGAGAAGGGAAAAAGTGCCTCCAGCCAGTGATAGCAGGGGGTTCCATAAGGAGAGAATTCAGTGTGGAGTTGGTGAAGAGCATGTCAAATAGACATTAAAAAGCATCAAGACCGGCACTTGCACCATAGGGCACAGAGAGACTCTATACAGAGGGGGGAAAATAATAATAATTGGTGGAAACGCCCTCCTGTTCAAACAAACAGAAGTTCCATTTCAGGCCTCTCTTCATCAAAAAAAAAAAAGGCGAAAGTGAGCAGCTTGATCTCTCTTCAGAAGCAGAAAAGACAGCAAAATGGAAAATATTCACCGCTTTGATTGCTTCTTTGCTTCCACACTTTCAGCACACTGCAGCAAATGTGAGTTCTCACATACGCAAAAAAGGAGGTGTTGGGAGTCAGTGCCGCCTGGATAATATATCACACTGTATGGTTCAAAAGAGAGGTCAGACTTATGGGGGTCTTGATATAATACTAATGAGCACTGTAATTGATGGCGCCCTACAGTACAGTCAGATTGAAAAACAGCTCATGCAGGCTTCCTTTGCAAATTCCCCAATTAATTTAGCTTATCATCCCACAATAGCTTGCTTACCCAGCGCAACTCACAATAAGATTAATGCCGAAGTTCTTTCATTTGAATAGTTGTTTAGAGGCAAGTTTTGGCTGGCCAAAACTCCTCTTTTTTCCTTCTTTTTTTACAGCCTCACCATATTCTTTCCCACCGCGCAGCCCCTCCATACAGCAAAGGATGTAACCTGTTATGTAAGAATCCTCCAGCACTGGACGCTACTCTAAAGGCAACTGGCGCATTGACCCAACCGCATAAATTTTATTGTGTCTTTATTATCATTTCAAGAGCAAACATCTCATCTTCATGCGGCAGCAGCCGTAAAGAGAGCTCTTTCGTATCCGTGGCGGTGATATTGTATCTCTGCATCGCCTTCATTACCTCATTCACAAACTCTTTCTCTGTCACTCCTTTACTCTTGCTTGCAGCAAAGTTGAGTTACAAAACTATGGGGAAGTCTTGCATTTTTGCTCTTCAGCAAGCATTCATTTGTACGATCGTAAATACCTGCGGCATTGTAGGTGTCCCATTTCACCTAAATAGAAATGTTATTGAAAAAAAAAAACAGGAATAATGGTGCCCAAAGAACATCCTGGAGGAATGTGGACACAAGGTTGTAACTCGTGCATAAAAGAAACTGGACTCGTGGGGGAAGAATACAGTTTGTTCACTGCAAAATGTTACTGAAACATCACAGAAAAAAAAAACAGGAAAGACAACTAATCGCGCCAATTATTATCTGACCGAGATGAGATGAGTTTGGTCGAGCTGCTTCATTGATCCCAGCAGGAAAATTACTTCCCTCAACCCATCCCATTTGTAGTTAACCTTCACCACAAATTTCTGCCGCAGTGCATGTCTTTGAACATACAGGCAGTTATTTCCTGGAGCATGCTGGGAAATCAGAAGCTGAGCAGAAATTATGAAGAGGAGCAGGAGGTCCGGAAATCTTCCCTTTTTCCGGGAAACACAGAAAAGTGTCCACACGTCAGCCATTACCGACCTCTGGCAGCTAGCTATTTGCCAAAGGTTATCTTGTGTGTTATATGTATATGTCTATATTTACCTGCTGAAAAGCATGAAATGCACTTTCAGGTGTCACTGCGGAGGGCTTTTTACTTTTTCAATTCCATTCATCAATGCAGATAGGAAAATATACTTAAGATAAAAAGGATTTCTTTGTAGATTAAAGAAAAACACATCAAA
>JAUESF010000006.1:12715242-12728066 GCA_032274765.1 Malacoctenus tetranemus
GTCCACAAAAACGTGTCAATATTCCTCCATACTGCTCATCCAATGTAATCCAAGTGTCCTGAGTGGGTACCGTCCATTATTGACTCGAAATAAAATCATTTAGAATGTTTTTAGAGCCTAAACAGTAGTAGATAGCATTTCCTGAAAGCGTGCGCCTGCAAATTCACGACACTACGGAAACCGCGGCAGACCAAACCAGATGACAGCGCGCATTCAGTTATCGGCAGAGCGATCGGTGATTGCGTTCATGCTTCACAGATCGCACATCATTCTTTGGGTGTACTATCCCTTTTAAGGCTAATATCTTCGGATTGATTTCTGGTCTCTCTTTTTCTAGAGGGGAATCCAGACTGGTGGCTTGTCCATGTTAGTGATCGTCTTCATGCTCGGCGGTCTGTGAGTAAACAGATCAGAAATTGCATCTCCTGCCAATGTTGGTGGAAATTATGAGGTCAAAATCTGCAAGCAGAAAACCAATGATCCCCTCTGCCGAGGCCTCTGTCAGTCTTTTACACTGTGATTGTAGGATGTGAAAGCAAACATGAACGCTTCTGCCTGCAGCTTGTCAGTGTTGTTGCATGCAACTAGGACCCCCTCTGGTAAAGAAAATCACAGAGCCATCTGAGCCCTGATGATGGTACAGTTCTTGACAGAGCGCAACAAAGACTTTTACCCTCTTTACTCACTGATGAAAGCGTTTTTGGGCAATCTTTTGCCCTTTATTCAACCGCCTGTGTGCGAACATTGACCTTCTTTGTGAGCACACACACAAAGGCACCGCAAATAAAGCAATACCTGGATTGAAATACCAATAGATACCCAGGACTTTCTGACACTAAAGATCAGTCTCGGTCTGTTGGTCCTCAGCTTTGGTTGAGAATGAAACACATCAACAGGACCGGGTGAACTGCCAAGACATTAAAGACTCGGCCACCAGCTGGCTGACATTTCTGAGTCTAAGTGCAATGCCTCCACACCTGCTCCCATGAGATTCGTCACAGATACCCATAGTGGCGAAGCGATGACTCATAACGACTTAGGTGATCCCCAGACTTTTCACTCCAATAAAAAAATAACCCTGAAGGCCTCCCCTACAAGCAGCTCATTTCAAATTGTCATTATATTTAATTGTCACACCGACCTTCAGGGACGTAGGAATCATGAAAGGAGCAATGGAAGGAGTCATGTGATGCGCTTCCAGAGCATTAACGCTGTGAATAAAGGATTCCAGATGAATGAAAAATGGAAACAAGAGCCCAAAACGGGAAAGTGTCATCAATCTGATTCAAAACCACAGAAGCTGGATAAATTCTCAAATAATTTTCGATTTTGTTTCAATAATGTACGTTTGAACATGATCAACCTACTTACTTCAAGCAAGATAGAAGTTCAAAATCAGTATCTCAAAATGACAGAGGAACTCTCCAAAATTAAGAACAATTTTCACATCAAAATCATGTTGACTTTTTTTTGATTGATTCGGGAATAAAGGTGTTCTCACTGGTATTACAAATATATGAAAAGAAAATCCCAAAAACATTTATTTTTAATTTGTTTGGCAGAGTCTTTGTTTGACTAGTGCAATCACAGATTTAATATTTGATTTGAATTGAAAGCAAAACTTAAAAAAATGAGAAAAGATTACATTTCAGATCATTTTGACGTCAACTGAAGTATTTCTAACAACTTTTTCCCCCCTATAATCAGCCTTTAATTTCAATCACCTCTTCAACAGCAACAAAAAAAGTGTAAACTTTGCACTTCTCAAATTTAATGTAATTCATGATTATGAAGGCGTGCTTATTGCTGCCCCTGAAGCCGCGTGTAATAAAATTATGTATGAGGAACGATGCTGGTCATATCGTGAAGAGTGCAGATCTCTCAGTCAGAGGCGGCTGAAGTGCAGACAATCATGACCACTAATAGGACGGGATTGTTGAAGAAGTGGAAGTGAAATGAGCCACCGGGATAATGAGTCATGTCTCAATGTGACTCCGTTTCACCATGCCAACGCTGCAGCACCTTATGCCACTCCAAACACTGCCGCCTCGTTGGCAGCTCCCTGCCCACTTCTGCAAGTTGTAATGAACCACGCAAACCCGAGAGTGCTTGGTAAGCAGTTTTCTCCGCCCCACCCACCCCCCACATTTAACAAGGGAAATCAGGTGACCTTCGTGATTGTCAGGAGGTGTAACAATAATTTTATGATTCTTCTCAGACCCTGACTTCATTAAACAATCCATTTTTGCACACTTGATCAATATGAAATGCAGCCAGCTATTCGAGCAAAAGAGTGTAGAGTGGAGCAGAACTACGGCCACTTATTTAAGGCCCTCACTTGTTTAAGTACCTACTCAGTGCTACTCGTGTGACTCTACTCCTCTCGTCTATAACAATGATATAATGAGTTCAATAATTTTATCATGAATAAGAATTATCGACACAATTTCTTATCAGCTTGTTTATGGATTCTTAATGGGTCAAAGTATAGAATCTGGTTTGCATTATCATGTTTGAAATACAAAGTAATGCATGCATTTCATTTGTCCGCTCCCTTGCACATCTTTAATGTCCATCTCCATTGAAGTATACAGGCTCACAGAATATTTCTGTGAGCCTTTGAGTGTTGTTCTTCCTCTGAGCTCAATTATGAAGTCATTTCCCTTTGCATCTTCAAAATACGGTTGACTGTAACATGACATTGCTAGGAGTGTGCAGGGACCTTGGACGAATCGATGCGATGAAAAAGAATCGACGCAGTTTTCTGTGATTATTGCCGGTGCAGCTCAATACTTACAAGACAGTGTGTCAATGCCTGATTCTCCCGTACATGTGAAATAAAACACAATTGCGCCGGAGATAAAACACCAACACAAACATGTCAGTTTAACAATGGGCGCACTTCTCAACAGTATCATTAGCAGGGGGAAAAAAGTTGTAAAGGATGATATTTGTTGTTGTCGTTTTTGTTGTTGCTCTTTCCTTGTGGGTGAAAGGAGATGTTGTTCACCGCTCAGTTATTACAGCAATTGAGCCCATATAAAAATGGAAAACCAACTGGGGAACATGAAAAGACAAGCGAACGCAACGCAAGGAGGGAGCCGACGCTGTTGTGCAAACACTGGCTCGATTGGCTTTGATTGAGAAGGGAAAAAAGGCTGGGGAGCGGTTTACTCGACCCCCTGCCCTCAAAACACATGGAACCACATGCACACAGACTGTACAAACATATGTTTTATCTCAAATACAGTGCATTTAATTGTCACCATTACATTGGGAGGACGGGTATAGTACATATACATGGTGCTCTATGACAAGCTGTCAAAATGCATTTGATATGTAGAGTCCAGGACTGACCTCCTTAAAAGCCCCCTACAGATAATTAGAGACTACACACACCCTGTGACAACTGTGTGATTCATACACCGTGTGTCAATGTGTGTGGAAGAGTGTGTGATATACTCTTTTATTACTTCATACACTTTTGATAGTAGAAAAAAAGTAATTGCAAGCTTCATTCAAAGATTACATCAGTGGCTTTGTTGATCAAGCTGCACAGCAAATCTTTCTTTTTTATGACTTTCGGTGTCCTGGACTGGAATTCATGCAGTTAATTTCTGCATTTGAGACACACACAAGTAAACCATTGAAGGAAAAATGACGTGACACATCATCAACATGCAGCTCACAGTTCTTCCCTTAATATTTATTGTTTTCCTGAACCGTTTCAATGGAGCTGCATGGTTGATTTGGGGCAAAATTATACTTGGAGGTTAACGGATTAACAGGTGCTTATACTTTACATGCTCAGGAGACACAATGTGATATTAGCTGGATTTTTATTTACTATATTCTGGCTGTTTCATCCATTGTTTAGTCTCTCCCGCAACTGCTTAGAAACAGAGAGTGGACATCTCTATCTCTATCCATCCCTCCAGGCAGGTGGCGTGCGGCGGGTTTAACCAGGATTTTACAGGGAAAACAGTTCCCCACTGCTCCTGGAAATGAGGTTCATGGGAGCAGTGTGATTGAAACATACATTAAATTTGTTGGCTGTGAAAGAAAAGTGAGAACCAAAGTGGGCTGCACGGCTCTGCGGAGCATCGAGGTCTTTGTGTATTCAACACTAAGAGTGCTGTGTGGTGTAGCTCCGGGCGCATGTGATTGCCCATTGTGGGGGAAAATTCTCACCCGATAAGATTAGCCGCCATCCTTAAAAGCAACAGTATTCCATCGGCAGCTTCTACACTGCGGGAAGCACCAATCTCAATGATTGTAAATTATGGATACTATAAAATACTACATGTTGGAGATGTCTCCCAAGAGTCGAGGTGCATTCAGTCCTTAATCACTGGATACTGTTCAGAGGAGAGACAGTGGTGGGTGGAAAAACAGTGTGAACTGCTCATTGGAGGAAAGGGTCGAATGTGAGGAAGGATTTGCGTATAACAAACTCACAGCTGGAGCCGGGGGTTCTCGTCTGTTGGGTTGGTTTCTTCCACGGAGCACTAAATCTGATTCCCCGGGGGGGACCTGCATTCAAGCAAGAAGCCCCGAGAAATCGGAGAACGGGGGATCCTTGATACAAAAAGTCCACAAACTCCTGTAGCCTACTTTAAGTTTACTTTGAGGCACTCCCACGTCACACTGAGGAACACAGCTCATTATACGCCAGCGTGTTGACGTACAGCAAAATGAAATGATGCTTAGAATCAAACAACAGCGCAACCCGACAAATCCAATGAATCCCTTTGTGCTGTCAGAGTGATCATTGTAAATGCCAATAGGACAGTGGAGCACGTCACCCACTGGAGGGGGGAGGAAACAGAAATAAATGGAATTAAGATGAACAAGAGAATGCTTCACGCCTTTCGCGTAGCGGAAATCCGACCTAAAGCTCTTGTTTTAGTGGCTTCATGAGCTCAAAAAACAATTTTAGACAGACCACATTTAAAACTCCTCCTCATCACTGGAGGAAAGTGGCTGAATGCCATTTCCTTTGTTGAGCACAGAAACATTGCTGAATTCAAATTTCCAGATTCTGTCACACACTTTTATTCTTCCTCTACGCTTTGTTTGATAGAGATATTTTATTCATATCCAGGGGATAATTGGGGATTATCAGCTCTCAGCTGGCATTTTGATGGGTTTTAAGGGATGCTGATTTGCACTTAGACAACCAACAGTGCATTTCCAAGTTTAGCTTTATTATAAGCCTTTTTGTATAAGACGCAGTGAGAGCCTTTTAAAAACAAAAAAAAAAAGTGTCCAACAAGAAAGCAAATGTCCTCAAAGTGAAGTTGTCCCCCTCAATTAAATTAATCCCTTTTTGAGGATGTAAACCATGACTGCATTCTTTGTCTTTACAAAGGGTATTTGCAGCACTTTGTTGGAAGCTGCAGTTTATGTGATCCCATTCATTTGCAGAAACAGTTTGCATTCTTCGAATCTCTCGCAATCTCAAACACACAACACTTTTATCATCCTTTCCTCTTCACAGCTCAATTAATGTCAGCTCTCTGGAGAAAATTGGCCTTTCACCCCGTGGTTACGCAGTGAATCGGCGATCTGAACGCAATATTTGCTTCAGGCCATTTTTTATCACAGGTGCAGAAGGTGCAGAGAAGAATGATGGTCAAAACTCCATCCAACACAACCAGTCGTTACAAAATAGCAATAGGCCGTAAAACAACACCCATTCATCTTCTCCACCCGCTTTAAGCAAGCTCGGGTCACAGTTGGTTGGAGCCCATCCGAGCTGACAATGGGCTGAAGGCGGGATGCAACTTTAAACGACCTGGCAGCCGATCACAGGACTGTCAGAGGGACACACAATCACACCTACAACTCCTACAACCTATCTCGGGTCATCAGTTGACCTCACCTGCCACAAATTTGTCTGGATTGGAGGAAAATAAACAATGAAGATATCCATTGTTCCCCGTTACCTCCTGTATGCTCCGCCCACTTGTCCACATTTCTTACTCTTTTCATATTCACAAAAAAATGGGGCTTCCCAGTTGGTGTTTTGATAAAAACTGCACACTGCTGCTGGCTGTCTTTGTGTTTTTCATGGCTCACTGTAATTGGAATCACATGCTCAGAGCTACTTTTGCTCATCAGAGTGACATAAACGCGTGCATTAGGGTCAAGATCTGTTGGTGGCACTGAATGACTCGAGGCTCACTTGTGCTTCAAGGCAACATGTTCAAAAAGTGTTATCATGAGTGAAAAGTAAAATATATATATATAAAAACCAACCAAATATCCCTTTCTTGATGAGTTCACTTGCTAAATAGACGTTTTGCTGGTGGTGTTTGTCATTGTGTCACTTTTTCCTATGAGGTGGGTGACTGAATGAGTAATGAATAAATTGTTACGTTTATGTTTTTTGCTATCCTACCTTACACCCCCATACACCATTCAACATTGTAAACCATTCATTCTGAAGCCCATTGTGTACAGTCCTGACAAGTTATGAAACTCATTTTTTTCCCAGCACAATGCCTCACTCTATTTGTCTCTCCCTCCCTCCCTCCCTCCCTCCCTCCCTCTCCCACTCCCGGTCTCCAAATTTCATACTTTAAAAAAAGTTCAATGTTGCTCAGAGTTTTCCGAAGCCTTGTCATCACTGCCCCTTATTTTTGTGTGCGTGTGTCTTTCCATTTATTTTTCAAAAGATGTGCTGAACTTTTTTTTTCCAAACTCAGGAGTAATGAGGAAAATCACACAGAAACGCACAGAAAAGGAGCAATTCAGGAAAAGGTGAGAAGGTGAAAACTGTCTCTGATTTTGTGGCGTTGTGAAGCCTTCCTCCAGAATAAGTGCAGTATTTAGGGCCCCAAAATGTTGTCTCTGTCTCTTTTCAGTTTGTCCCTCACAGTCTACTTTTGACATTGTTTCAGTTTGACCTGAGGTCGATGATGTTTTCCTTTATTTTGGGAACTTTCGCCTATCCGACGTGCCAGCTAGAACGGTCAAAAGGCAGCAGAGAAAAAGTGAGGACTGGGAGCTTTTGCAGTCACACAGCCGACCTTGGCGTGGCTGCGTTTTCTTTTTTTTAAAAAAAAAATACTCATTAACTGGATGGAGACTAATGAAGTTTTGCAGGCATTCATGGTTACTGCAGGATGAGGCAAAATGCTTCTAACAACTCCCTAAATGTCCACTCTGGATCCCCATCAGTTCCAGATGAAAACATATGTGTGTGTTGCCACTGTGAACAAAAAAGTGTAGAAGGCTTCAGTTCAAGTATAGCCTCAGACCAGAAAGACTGTCGATCGTTTCAATGGAATCAAATCACACGAAGATCCATCATTCAACATTATTTGACATGCTTGGAAAATGAATAACTGAGCTCTCAGAATAATTGTGGGGACAGAAAGTTTCTCTGCTCAAACAAAAGGCCTGACGTATTTTGAATTGGAGTTGTTGTAATTTAACTGGGCTGTCTGGTTTTTGCTATTGCAGTTTCCAGGAGGCCACTTGTTCCATTTTTGATGGTTCCAATTTTACATGTTGGAAAAAAACAAAACAAAACAAAACAAAAAAAAAAACTGGCCCGCTCTTTGTAATATTTGCTCCCCAATTGAAGAGACAACAGCAGACAGGGTGAAAGTATGAACTGGGATTTAATTCCACACAGCTGGGGTATTCAGACGTGGGCAAAAACTCATTTTCAAAGCAACAATCTGGTGGAAAGCCTGCTTACTTTTATAATTGGTTCCAAGGTATCCACCTGGAGACTACTTACAAGTATTTTTACGAAGATCTGACACTGCTCAGCGAAGCTACGATAGTACAGCCATGAGATACAAAAATAAATACAAATACAATTGCACAATTGACTCAAACTGGGTTTTTTTGTTTTATTTGAGCCTATCTGATCACTGATAAACAAATTGTCCTTGCAATTGAGAGACGTGTTTGCAACAACTGTGTGGTAGCCACATGATGCAGGGAAGATTGGAACATGTCTGCAAGTTAGTAATACACAATTTGAAATGTGACACAAGCAGACAACTTTGTTGGCCTTCTACAGTGGATTAAGGCGAAACAAGGCAAGGCTCGGTAGTGTGACGTGTTCCCTGATTGTATCTTTTGCCGTAGGAAAGTCTCAAACAAACATTTGACAGTCATTGCCTGTGCAGCAGCTTTCAGAGGACTGAATTTGTTTCCTTCCAGAATACTCTCAAAACACTCTGCAAATAGTATAAAAAAATAGCCCACTTGCAATGGCAGGTTTAGCTTAGCTTAATATTGAGTAGCACTGTCTGACTTTAGCTTGCTTATCATGCCGCGGTTTGACACAGACACCTTTAAATGTGGGACAACGTTTTTTTTTGCTGTTTTGCTGTTTTTGCACTCTGAGACCAAACAGCAAATAGATGTCGGCAAGTTTTTGTGTGAATTGGAGAAATAAAGTCTCCTAAAAATACCTGAAGTTTGCTAAATCTTTGCCGGTCCCTGAATAAAGAATGTAACATTTCTTTATCGGCGTTCCAGTCCTATATCAATATAGCCACAATCATCTTCTGCTGGGAGACTCCAAAAAGTGGAAATTACGACTAGATTTAGAAACAGGACTGTAAAAGGATCACTCAAGGCTGTGACTGTTTTTTGCAGCCAGACAATCTGTACAAACCCAGATTTTAATAATACATTGCCTCTAAAAATCACATTTGTTCACAGAGATAACAGTTGTGCTCGAAGCAAAACTCAGCAGTGAATGTGTCTAAGTGAGCAGTGCAGAATGTGTGAATGAGTATCAACACTGGTCTCACACACCACTGTGAGGTCAGCCAATACACAATTATACACCTCTCACAGCCACGCACACACAGATCTCCGCACAAGGGGTTAGCAATTAGTGTCGCTGTGCAATATGCTGCAAAAAGTGCAATTTGCGGCAGGTCACACGGGGCATCCTGAAGCCCTTGAGACTTTTCCGAGCTGGCGTGACCTCAGCGTGGAGCCGGCCACCACCAGGGTGTGCAGAGGGGGCCCGGCGCACCCACAGGTTACAGCACTTTTTCCCTTCTGTGCACATCAAAGAAAGCAGAAAACAGTGACTACCAAGAGACCAGTAATTTTACTCATTATAATTTCATTGCAAGATGTGACAATGTGATAGTAATTCCTCCTCACTTTTGGGAGGGAAGTGATAAAATAATTTAGTAAAATGCTAATTAGTCAAATGATTTTTTTTTCCTGCCCTGTTTTCATTAATTTGAAGGAAGCAGTCCCTGTGATGTGTGTGTCAGAAATCTCTGGGATTGCCATGACTCCCCACGAAAGTGATGTTACTCTTATCAAGTGATGCCATGCTGCAAGGTCCCCTTACACGTTGATGGAACACCAACAGAATACTGATCGGAGTTTTCTGTTGGTGATACTTCTAATCCCTAAAATAAGTTTCAAGAACACACTATCACACATATTATCAACCATCTAAATGCAGTGTGGATCCACAGAGTATTTGGAGTAAATGAAGGTTGGAGTCTATATCATGTAACGGGGAGATAAAGAGGTGAGCGAGCTGTTTGATTTCGAGATACTTGTAATTAAAACCGCTTCCCCTCTGATTAGCTAGAATTAAATCCCCCGACAGAATGTTTACTTTGAAAACTACAGTCACTCAGTCCTCCATTTGAATATCAATATTTTTATATCCCAAATCCCCAAAGAGTTGCTTTACAGAAAGTATTACCAAAATTAGCTGCTGCTTCTTAGCCTGAGCCCAGTGTCAGATATGCGAAACGATGTCGCCTTTGGTTAGGAGATTTAGACTAATTTCTGAGTTTATTCTTGTGATCTACGGTAATTGGATATAGTTATTTGAAGCCATCTCCCACAGAGATGGAGACAAATGATTTTATCATCTCTGTAGGGGCCATTTAAATATTAGGAATTTAGGTGCTTTGACATACAATAATTTTCAAAGCCCATTAGGCTTAGAAATAACATTGACACTTGTGAGTATGGAATTAGTATTTAGCAGACAGATAAAAACAAATTTGGTAAAGCTCCTCTAATTTTGTCGCTTATCAATTAATCCCGATGTCACAGTAATGAGCTTTGTCGTTAGGTTCAATTTATGAGGAAAACAGCACAAAGAACAAAACCAAGCAGAGGGTAAATTAAACCTTTCAGACATCATACATGTAGATTCTTAATGTTGGTGGTATGACGCACTTCTTTTCATTCAGTCTCTTCAGTGGGGTTTTGTATAGATGGAAGACAGTTCCAATCAGAAGAACACATAAATAACTGAAGTAGTTTGGGGGTTTAAGTATTCGCTTTTTATAATGTTTCCTGCAGGAAAATTGCTGGTAAAATGAAATGAGTGACAGATTTTCTCAGTCATTATTCATTCATTTCGTCAGTTCTTCCTGACAAAAGGAATAAGTAACAATAAGCACTGCAAAGACTTGCATATATTGAAAACTTCTGCGTTACGTGAGGCGGTGTTTAAAAAAAAAAAAGAAAAAAACTTTACTTCTACGTGTATGACTCACGCAGTCTGTGCATGTGGCTTCCTGTAACCATCCTGTTGTCTGTCTCACAGTTTCTGCCTCACTCTTTAACCTCAACTGACAATGTGCCGTTTCTGTCTTGCGCTGAATCCCTCAATGGATTTAGCCTGATTGATCGTAATGAGTTCTGGTGACTCAAACATGGCTGGAGGTGTGCTGGGAATGACCTTCTCGCTGTTGCTTCTTGCCTCCATTATTCAAGGTAATCCTGGTAAACATCCACATGTGATGTTGCACATAATATAGAGCAGGGAGGGCGGCGTATTCGCGATGGGTTTGAATTGTGCATTGGCTTGTGGTGTGACAGAATAATGCTCAGATTTTATCTGCCTGCATCCCGGCAGACTGCAGTCTGTATTATCAACTTCAAAGTGTAAGTGATTTTGTCTCCACACTTTTCTTGCTTCTAACGGTATCTGATGTACCTGACAGGGCTCCCGGACTTCAAGATTTTGCATTTTGAAAAAGAGGAAGCTGTTGTTGGCCAGAATGTTTCCCTGCCGTGCATCTTTAAAAAACATACTGATGAGCTCGCGATCGTCAGTATCGAATGGAGGAAGCAGGATCCCGAGATCACCAAGCTGGCCCTGTACAGCCACAGCCACGGACAGGTTCCTTTCTGGAAAAATCTCACCCTCCAAATTGAAAAAAATGAAGCGAACGCAGTGGTGGGATCCTACTTACTCCTTCCAGAAGTGAAGAAGTGGGACAGTGCAATCTATATTTGTGATATTACAGCCTTTCCTGTGGGATCCCACAGAATTAAAACCGAGCTGTCAGTCAAAGGTAAGGGGGAGGCAAGTGCATGCATTTCCATGCACACCTCAAACAGAATCTATAGTGAATTATTCTCAGCTTTTCCAAAGCATATACTTCAAGTTACTTTAGATTGCATCAGGACACCGTCTTTCTGCCAATCTCTCCAGTTATTTACTTGTGAGCAAATGTATGAGTAAATAATTGCAATACATCTCAGAGTTTTCTTGGCCACACGGCAGCTCTTTCCAGACCTATGCATTTTCTTCCATGCCCGCATCAGCATATTTGTTGTGTGACTCAGGAACAAACACTCCTCTTACAGCACTAAATAAATAGAAGAGATGTGATGATCATAATTAACAGGCAGGAGACACATGTTTTCAGTTTGTTTTACATCTGAAGCTACGGGCAGTTTGTAGCAGCTGACAATTCAAACTAATCCCGCTTTTTTTCTTTTTTTCCCAGATGACAGTACAATAGAGTGTAATATGCACAGCACCATTGTACTCCATAATGGGGAAAACGTCACCATTGACTGCAATGCATCACTCCCTAGTGCAATTTACTGGTGGACCAAGGTAAGGGAAAAATAAGGGTGGAGGACCTTGTTGTGCAGCCCATTTCTTCTACTTTGGTAAATTTGATTCTATCTGGCAAACATCAGCATGATCTGATTACCGCTGACGTGAGAACCTACATTACAAAGCCATCTTCTCAATACCGAACGAATTTGTGTGCTCCATAATCTTGTTTTGCCCCAGAACAAGAATGTGGTGTCAAAGAATGCATCTCTGGAGCTCTGGAGGGTGACTGATGCAAATGCAGGCATTTATACCCTGACTGTCAACATGGGGAAGAAAACTCTGCATAAAGGGTTTATCATCACAGTGCTACCAGCAGCCACAAGCTTGAGGACAGGTGAGCCGCTCCATTTCTTTCTCTGCTGTTTGCCTCTTTGTGTCGTACTCAATTTCATCATCTCCTCGGGGCTGGATTAACAATCTCACGGAGGGCCCAAGAGAGTGAGTGACTTAATAAACTGCGCTGGACCAGAAAGCTGATACTTGAACTTTTGTTATTATACTGTAGCTCACTCAATTTTAATTTTTAATTAGCTGAAAGGAAGGAGAGAGATTCAAAGGATTTCAAAGCTCGCAGCAATGTTATGAGAGCATAGTAGTGACTGTGAATAAATTGGAATACAAAACTTTATTTAAAAAAAAAAAGAAAGCAAAACTCCAAACTATTTGCTGCAAATCAGATTTATCATGGGATTGCGGAGGATACTCAGCTGATGCTTGAAGAGCATTCAGCAATTTAAAAAAACACCAAACTGCATGTTGTCTGCCACCACTAGTTTGTTGATGTGCATGGGCTGCGCTCAGGTGGGCAGTAAACCTCAGACCGCTTCCTGTATTCATCTTGCATACATTTTTTTTTTCTCACAGCAAAAACACACACACACACACACACACACACATACACACACACACACACACACACACACACACACACACACACACACACACA
>JAUESF010000006.1:12743564-12755913 GCA_032274765.1 Malacoctenus tetranemus
TGTGTGTGTGTGTGTGTGTGTGTGTGTGTGTGTGTGTGTGTGTGTGTGTGTGTGTGTGTGTGTGTGTGTGTGAGGGTGAGAAAGAGAGAGACTCTGGGCTAGCGTGTGTAGTCTGTCAGGCACTGACTAATGAGGAAGGATTTTCTAATCATCGGAGCTGGTGTTAATTTTTTTCTCAAAAGCGTAGTACCACATTTGGTTTGGGAAGACAAGTGAGCGTGTGTGTGTGTGTGTGTGTGTGTGTGTGTGTGTGTGTGTGTGTGTGTGTGTGTGTGTATGTGTGCCTGTGTGCGTGTGTGCGTGCGCATATACAAAGTGTTCCTTGGCACATTAGTGGTGGTGAAATAGTTTCCATACTGTGCGCTCTCACAACTCCTCATACTACTGAGCATCACTCAGCTGCAGTAATTCCAGCCTCGTTCGTGCGCCCTCCTTTTTCTTCTCCTTCTTCTTCTTCTTCTTATGATGTCATCCGCCAAAAACGAGTTTAAAAGCAGTGGGTGATTTTTGGGGACGGTTAATGTGGTTTCAGCAATGACTCAGGCTGCAAAATATAACCTTAGGTTCATACCCTGCTGCTCTACAGAGAACAGATGTCAGCCTTCATGTTTCTCTGATTAGAAATAGGAAAAAAACAACAAATAATAGAACATTAGATGATAGAACAGTCATGCGGGATCCTACAAATCAGCTGTTTTTCAGACATGCATTCGATTTTTCCATAGATTGTGATTAAGACTTAGGTGAAGAATGTGCTGCAGCTCTATAGGTTTGTGCGTAGGCTTCAGATATGCACGGCACTTCTGCCTGTTTACATAATTTCTTTGCTCTGGGGCAGGAGGGGGGGGGCTACAAGACCTCACCACCAAAGACTGTAGTTATCTCATTCTTGGGCCAGGCCATATATGTGCAGTTTGTTGACGTTGACTTTGAGGGCTGCGGAGCTGCTGGCCAACCACGCAACAGCCAAGGCCATTTCCTCTGTTCAGCTCCATACAGGGCCAAGCCCTCGCTGACAGAGCTCCTCAGGCAGCGCGCTGCAGCACCACATAAACATCGGAGGGAGTGCAGTCATTCCGCTTGGAGGCCTCACGAGCTGCCACCCTGTGGGGACCTCCTGTTATGTGAGCCTCCCCGGAATAACCATTAATGTGGAATAAAACAAGTTGGTGAGAAAAACAGGTTCCTCAGTGAGAACTGAGAGTTTTTTTAAGTTTAACCTTTGTTTCTAATGCTACAAGAAAGAAGTAGCGTGTGAATCCACTGACAGAAAGGGTATTCCAGTGAGTGACAATGGGAAACAGTGGGAGAAGAAAGTGAGAGGTGTAGCTTAGGATTCCACGCTGTTTTTTCCACCCTGTCATTCCTGAGTATTTTTTTTTCTCTCTCTGGTTACTTTTTATAGCCCACGGGGAGCTGCTCTGACTATGAGCCGCCCCGTCCACTGTGCTGGATCAGGATTGACAGAAAAAAATGGGCCTAACTGCTTTTTCACTCCAGTGTGAGCTGGTACTGCAGATATTTCAGACAGGCTCTACAAGCCCTCTTGAGGTCGAGCGGTAAATAGGGTGTAGAAGTTGTGGCTTTGCAGGGAGTTGCGAGAAGCCTCTGCACCCCCACCCCCACCCACCCACTTTTCCTCCTCCTCAGGGTCAGGTAATGCAAAGGGGGGGCTCGCTCGGGTGAAGGGGCCCTGTCGCACCGAGGTGACAGTCTGGCTCCGCGTAGACTGCGGCCCTTCTATGTACGCTGTGAACGTTTGCGTCTTCGCATATGTTCGCAGGCATTCCAGCCCGCGCAGACATTTTTATCACTGGGCCAGTCATCAGATGAGGCTGCAGGCGGTGCAGTGAAGCATGCGCTCGGGTCTAAATAAAGATTAGTAGGTGGTGGGTGTGAGAACCTGTGTGACCGCGTGTCAAAGAGGGAACCACACAGACAGTATTTTGTCAGCTGATATGTCACAGAGTTGTTAGGAGAGCCTACTAGCACCGTTCCCACTCACCCCTTGAGCAGTCGGAGTTATCCCCAAAAAATGCAGTCACCCTGTTCATGCGGCTCAGATGAAGAGTCTATCACAGGCTGAAGACGACGGGCTCTTTGCTCATCATGCTCTCTGTCTTTTTGCTTGCTTTCTCAGCGACGACCACGGCTTCAGCCCCCTCCACTGGGCATGCAGGGAGGGCAGGAGCGGCGTTGTCGACATGCTCATCATGAGGGGGGCTCGCATCAACGTGATGAACCGCGGAGACGACACGCCGCTACACCTCGCCGCCAGTCACGGACACAGAGACATCGTGGCGAAGGTCTGTGCCCTTCGCGGCAGCGCAGTTGCAGCCGGACCGGCCCGGTTGTTCTCACTGTGGTGGTCGGTAGCCCACTCCTCTAACTTTATGATCTGTGAATGGTAGCTGATCCAGTGCAAAGCAGACCCCAACACAGTTAACGAGCACGGGAACACCCCACTCCACTACGCCTGCTTCTGGGGCCAAGATGAGGTGGCAGAGGTGCAGTATTATACACTCACACACTCTTTTTCCATCCAGCGTGATCTGTTGGCTAGAAATGCCCTCTTCTGGAGAGAGGCGGCCACTGCAGCACAACTCATACGCAAAACAAAAAAAGTTCCTACTGTCTTCATATTCAACGACTTCTATATGCTATGATGGAAGCTGTGCGTCACGTAGTTTGATTGCTTTTTGTTTTAGGACTTGGTGGCCAGTGGGGCCCAGGTCTGTGTATGTAACAGGTATGGACAGACACCTCTGGACAAGGCCAAGCCACACTTAAGACAACTGCTACAAGGTGAGAAGGTCATTAAGGGAAATCAAGAAACACGTTCAATGAGCTGTGGTAAAAAAAGAACGACTGAAAAAGTTCCTGTTTATTTTTTTAGAAAAGGCAGAAAAAATGGGCCAAAGTATGACCAAAGTGCCATACAAAGAAACCTTTTGGAAGGGCACCATGCGGACACGACCTCGTGAGTGACAATCATTTCTTATATTAAACAGAAGAAAGTCATCGCTTCAGATCAGACTGTCTGAGTAAGACTGTTCAATTCTGGGCCTTTTCAGGCAACGGTACCCTCAATAAGCAGGCCGGTATTGATTACAAGCAGCTTTCCCTGCTGGCAAAGATCAATGAAAACCAGTCTGGCGAGGTGAGCAGCACTCAGGTCTTCACCTCTTTGTGCTCCTCTTGTGTTTCGCCGTAGTTGAAGTGTGAGCTGTGTCTGTTAGTTGTGGCAGGGTCGGTGGCAAGGTGATGAGATTGTCGTCAAGGTGCTGCAGGTGAGAGACTGGACCACCAGGAAGAGCAGAGATTTCAACGAGGAGCATCCAAAACTCAGGTGATTTACACATTAGTGTCCTAACAAGGAAACAAATCTTGCGGGGTTTTTTTGCTTGTTTGGGCCCTCAGCACTGTTTCCTGTTGTGGCTGTGCACTCCTGGTAAACACAGTCCTCGTGTGAGGCTGGGTGTGCGCGATTGGATGGTGATTTAGGTCGGTGGCCAAAGATTGTTGAGGATCTCAAGCTGGTTTTCTTATGCAACAGGGAGGTTTCATAGCTTGAGGTTTCTATTGCCGTAAAGTTGTCATCTGCAGCAGTTCATCATGTGCTGGATCCAACTCAAGATGTGTGAAAACAAACATTCCCAAACTATTTCCCTTACAACATGATAAACGTCATCAAAAATACAGTTTGAATTGAGACGCTTGTGCATCACTACACAAACTTTAGTGATGAAAAAAAAACAGACTGGTGAGTTATTACTAACCCAAAGGGCAACAAGTTTAGGCTGAAGTTTGTGAAGGAAAGTTCATAAGAGGATTGAAGTTGGCCAAGCATGTTCAAACAGGTTCAGCCAAGCCCCCAAAGTAACCCCTGCATCCGTGAATCATCGCTGACATAATTACCGCTGTTACAAACGCATGCACACAAGCATCACGGCATCACACTGAACAGAGTGAATCCGTAAATCAAAACAGGAAATACTTTTAAACAGTTTGGTAATATTTAGGCAGCCCTGTGAGCTTTACAGCGTCACTTACCGCAAACATAAAAACAAATGAAAATAGTAAATTCCTTCGAGCAGGCTGAGCAAAAGAATTCCCACCAGGAAGCTCGAGTGTACCAATGGAAGATTTTGGCAGCGCGCTCTCGTGCTGGCTTCGGTTCTTCAGCCCTGTTTTAAGAATTCATGCCAACATAAAAACACTTGGCATGTGTGCGCTAAAAAATTCAGGGGCCTTAAATCTTATGTGTGCCCATATTTCAGAAATGAAAGCGCCTCAGATAATGGAGGCGTAAAACTACCGTTAAGCTCAACTCTGAAGAGCCACAGATGTTACAAATGCGGTGTGTAATGACTGGGATCACTGATAAAGAAAAAAATCTCCATTCGCAACAAGCTTTTAGGCTGTTTCTCATCCTTTATGTCTTCACATTGAAGCCCAGCTCTGCCTGAAAGTTGTTGTGTTTTCTCTTTATCGGCTCTCGTGTGCCTCAGGATCTTTTCTCATCCGAACATCTTGCCGGTCCTCGGCGCCTGTCAGTCCCCTCCGTCCCCCCACCCTATCATCATCACACACTACATGCCGTACGGATCCCTCTACAACATACTCCACCAGGGCACCAGTAAGTACGCTTGTGTGGAAACCAAAGAATTTCACTTATGCTATTGAAACTGCATCACAGAGACGACAGCGTGAGACAGATTTGAGATTAACACTGATTCAGAACAATCACCAGGTCAAAGTTACAAGGGAAACATTTTATTGTTTCTTTTAATATTGTCAAATTTCATGGAGGTTTTAGGTCTGTACTCTATGTTCTCTTCTTTCTGCCCCTCTGTCACCCTCACTTTTCTCTCAACTTTCAGTTAAACAGCATTCCTACGGTAGTATTGTACTGATTACCCCCCCCCCCTCTCTCTCTCTGTCATCCTCCGAAGCTCTGGTTGTTGACCAAAGCCAGGCAGTGAAGTTTGCATTAGACATTGCCAGTGGGATGGCTTTCCTCCACACCTTGGAGCCAATGGTCTCTCGGCTTTACCTCAACAGTAAGCACGTCATGGTAAGATGATGATGGGTTTTTTTTTCTGTTACAGCCTGCTACCATTTACACAACCGCAGCTAAAACCCAGTATAATGTTCACACTTGTCAATCGCACAAGAAATCGTTGGAGTCAAACCAAATTTGACAAGTGTGAACAAACCCTCGGAGATGATGACATGCTGAGAGAACAAAAGTTTGATGAAAAAAAAAAGGTCAATGTAGCTTCTTTTTCCTTTTTAGATCGATGAGGACATGACAGCCAGAATAAGTATGGCAGACGCCAAGTTCTCGTTCCAGTGTCCCGGTCGAATGTATTCTCCGGCATGGATGGCCCCCGAAGGTACTTTTTTTTTCTCTCTTCTTCCTCTTCTTTCCTGACTTTAAAAGTCACTCGGTTTGAACCGCGCTGCACTTTAGAATTCGTTCCAGGTTGGTTGTTGGGTTTTTATTGTTGTGTCTGTTCCTCTTCCTTTTCTTTGTTTTCAGCTCTGCAAAAGAGGCCCGAGGACATCAACCGAAGATCAGCTGACATGTGGAGCTTCGCGGTGTTGCTGTGGGAGCTGGTTACCAGAGAGGTGCCCTTCGCTGATCTCTCGCATATGGAAATAGGAATGAAGGTGAGCGTTTGCAGAGTTTATTACCCAGAGGCCTGCACTGCATCCATGTTTCGCAGGAATGCCGCACCAAATCACAACAGTTTTGGGGGGTTTTTTGTCCCAAGTATTGTTTTTCATCAACTTCTCCCCGTTGCCCAGGTGGCTCTGGAGGGTCTCCGGCCGACTATTCCCCCCGGGATCTCACCGCATATCTGTAAACTGATGAGGCTCTGCATGAACGAGGACCCTGCCAAAAGGCCCAAGTTTGACATGATCGTCCCCATCTTGGAGAAGATGCAGGACAAATGAACGCATGAGCGGCAATCCTTCCACCTTTCTTATTACGTTTTATCATCCGACCACTCTTTATCTCCACTTCAGTCGTGTATCTGCTAAGCAAGCCACTGTAAATAATGCCATAAACCACTATAGCTACACAGTTCAAACACCAAGTATGTTACTCTTCTTGTTTGAGGTAAATTTGAGATTAAAATGATTTTTAGCCTGTGTCTCTGACAAACACAACTAAGGCTCGTTCATTGAAGTTGAGGCAAACTTTTTAATCCAGAGAGGGATGACGTTCAATGACGAGTCAGACTGAAACAGATCCAAAGAGATGTCTTTTTAAAAAAGTGCTTTTATTCATGTTAGCAACTGCCAATGCAATAAATGTTTTATATTTATGACCAACCCTTGCTTTGTTTTGCTTGTTTGTTTTTCATCTTTACATGGGGAATATTGGGTAAGTGTGTAGATGTCATTTGTCGAGGCAAGCCATGTAAATGTTTTTGGTCGTGCACCACAGATTTCCTTTGGGTGTCAGTTTTACAACATATCCTCCTCAGAGAGCAACCTGCAAAATGCCCTCCGAACATGCTGTGTTGATACATGAACTATTGAATGTCCCTTCAAAATAAAGCCAAAGATTTAAAGCTTTACTGGTTCGTAAAGAAGGAATGAAAAGCACTTGTAATTTAATCAAGCCACCCTATTAATGAAGGATTATAATGACCACCCATGCAAAAAAAACCTGAAACAAATGTTCACACCTTCTCATTAATAATGATAATTTAAAAAAAGCTTTTTTTCTGATTGAAAACAGACAACATTGAGAGTCTGTTTTTCTTATGCCCTCTCCAGTTGTTGCCCTAAATAGCCCCTGGATGCGACCCTGTTTTCGCACCAAGTGTGACAAAACAACAACGAGGGGCAAAGTCACGAGTTTTAAGGCTTCAAGATCTGCTGTCGGTGCACAAAAACACCAAAAAGTGGTCTGTGCGATCGTGCTTATCTCACTTTGGAGTACTGTCTGCAGTTTGAGGTAAAGTTTACCGACACTAAAAGGAGGAAGTAAACATCCACACGTGACGAGTCAGCTGACTCTCTCCCTGCCTTCACAAGAGCGAGCGGCGAGAGCAAGCCCGACTCTTCAAGGAGAGCCTGAGCGGTGGAAGGAGACCTCCACCTGCCACCGCAGAAGTTCGTCTCGTTTCCAGACAGGCTTTGGAAGAAGCTCTTGCGGCTGCCGGTGTTCGCCTGCTTCGGGTGCCACCCCCAGGAGAGTTTGGGCGCGTCTTGCTGTTTGTGAGGTACGGGGGGCGAATAAGTAGCGAGCTAGCTGCTCGGTTAGCAGCCCCGAACCGGTGTCGCGTCAGTTTACACGCAGCGCATCGTGTTGTTGTTTCCGTGTCTCTGTGTGACTTAATTTTCCTTCCTCTTCACCCCGGCGCCCCGTGTCGTTTCTCCCCGGTGTCGGATGAAGCCCGCAGTCTACCAGGACGATGAGGCGCCCCGCGCCGGTGCAACCGCTTCCCTCCTCCTCCTTCTTCTCCTCCTCCGTCCTGGTGGTCTGCACCGTGGCCGTCATGCTGCCAGTGCTGGGGCTCGGCCACCCCGCGCCGTCTGTCGACCAGCCCCGGGCGGAGTTCACGGGGCAGATTAAGAATCTGATGGTCGGATTCAACTGGAGGAACGTCACCTGTCCGCTGTGCAAAACCCTCTTCACCATCCTGGACATCGCCCTGCTGGTAACGTTTCCTCACCGAGTTGTGACTTAATGTTCAGCAGGAACTTTTAAAGTCCCAATTCGAGTGAAAGTATAGAAACTATGTAACTGAATCCAAGATGTGAATCTCATCTTTGATTTTTTTTTCCTGGTCTATATTGCTCCTGAGGCACATGATTTCCAGGAGAGGTCAGAATCTAACGATTTATTCAATGACCTTGAGTAAACCTGAAGTTGAGCAAATATAGAGTTTGAACTCAGCCACATGCTTCTCTAAAACTTCCTCAATTTAACTGTGACAATAACATTATACACTCTCCTCTTGGCAAATATTCCTCCTTTTTTTAAGTTTTGCCATGATGGGTCTTCTTTATCAGAAAGGTCTGAAATGCTTTTTTTTCTTCAGTAACTTCTGGTTTTGGCAAGGTACATTCCCTCAGTTGAATAACACTGGAGTAAATTGTGTCCCCCTTCTCTGATCCCCTTTTGCTTTCTCTCCCATCAGAGCGATGTAAATGAAGAACGGGTGGCGCACGCGGTCGGTGAAGCGTGCATCCGTCTCCATCTGGCAGATGAGCAAGTGTGTCGAGAAATAACGGAGCTGTTCAGGGCGGACTTCATACGGGCCCTGCAGGAGTCCCTGCTGTGGCCCTCTGAGGCCTGCGCACTGTTAGTGGGGCCTTCCTGTGGCAAGTTTGACGTGTACGCACCCTGGAACATCACCCTCCCCAAGGTTCCCAAGCCCCCCGTCGTGCCACCCGCTCCCCCAAAGCCTGGTTCTCCACAGAGCAGGGTCCTGTTCCTCACGGACATCCACTGGGACCAGGTGAGTGCAGACTGCGTGATGGGTGTGTTCAGAGTGAGTTAATTGGTGAGAATATACAATAGAGGCTGTTTCACATCGTAGAAATCCAATAAACCCTGTATTCAGGCCAAGCCTTGTGGAAAAAGACAAGGTTCAAGTTACTGATTTACTCGACATAAACGTTTCAGTTTCTTGACGTTGTGGTGATCGCTTGCCTTTGTTTGGATCATCCTGTTCTTCATCAGGAGTACGAAGCTGGCAGCGCCGCCGACTGCAAAGAGCCTCTGTGTTGCCGAAATGACTCGTACTCGCCCATCTGGAGGCGCAGGGAGGCAGCCTATTGGGGCACGTACAGCAACTGTGACCTTCCCCTGCGGACAGTGGAGAACCTGCTGGAAAATGCAGCCAAAACTGGCCCCTGGGACTGGGTTTACTGGACCGGAGACATACCGGCACACAACGTCTGGTCCCAGACCAGGACGCAACAACTGTTGGAGCTCACGGTCATCTCCAGACTCATCCACAAGTAACCTTGCTTCAAATCTAACTCGACACGAACCGGTTCTTCCATGCGAAGCATGGAGAGCATATGGTTTCGCCATTACTAGTCTTTAATCGAAGATCTGTTGAAATGTCAGATCTTTCTGCTATGTTGCCTTTGAGCAATCGCTTCTATTGGAATTCATTAAGAACACACTACCCGTGTACTCTTGCTCAAATCAAGCTGATAACATTAAGCATGCGTTCGGCGGATGTTTGTTATCTGGAAATGATCCCAGCAGCTGCTGACTTTTGCCACCTTCTCCGTTTGTTTCGGTGCAGACACTTGGGACCTAATGTGACGGTATACCCTGCGATCGGGAACCACGAGAGCACACCGGTGAATAGCTTCCCTCCCCCCTTTATCCATGGCAATAGATCTGCCTCCTGGCTCTACAACGCGATGGCAGAGGAATGGGCGCCGTGGTTGCCACAGCAGGCTTTGAAGACTTTAAGGTACTTGAAACTTGGAAACAGAAGTGGTCACAACTCTGAGTGCTGTTCCTTATCTTAAAGCTTTGAAAAGAAAAATGAGTGGGTCACCCGAAGCGTTTATCATTTCAGTTTGTGTCCTCGCATTATTGAGTTGTATTGTTGGTCTTTTCAGATACGGGGGTTTCTACACTGTTGAAATTCAGCCTGGCTTGAGGGTGGTTTCCCTCAACATGAACTTCTGTGCCCAAGAAAACTTCTGGCTGATGGTGAACTCCACTGATCCGGCGAACCAGCTGCAGTGGTTGGTCCAAATTCTCCAGGCCAGTGAGGACAAGGGCGAGAAGGTCAGTGGGGTCAGAAAACAGACGGGCGACTCGGTGGGTTTCTGATGAGTCTCTGGCCACCGTAGTCACGCTGATGCCCCATGTGGAAGATGATATTTACTTTCTCACTTTATTACATGTTATTTCGGATTAAAAGTAATTTGAAAAAGTGCTTTTTCATAATGTTTTGTTTTTCTTAGGTACACATTATCGGTCACATCCCACCCGGCCTGTGTCTCGGAAGCTGGAGCTGGAACTACTATCACATTGTCAACAGGTAGCTGCAGCACGAGTCGAAAGATGGAGGACCAGGAAACACGTTTTTATTACTTCACTTTATTTTCTTTTGCTGAGAAAAGTCTTTGCAGTTCAGTGCGCTAAGTGGTGTTACTTCCTGCCAGAGGCAGTAGCAGCCTATTAAAAGTTCCTAAAATTGCGTGCGTTCTCCTCAGGCACAATTTACGTAGGTGTAATACTTGTCAAACCGTTGACTTATTACCGCAAACGCTTGGTTGTACTTCCTCCTCTTTGCACAGTGCAGTCGCTGTCCTGTGGTTTATTTGTGCCTGTGTTGAATGCACCAAGTACAATAGGGGCCGGTAGCAAGAGTGGCGTTCGCTTTTGTAACTTTCATTTTCTTCACGCAGATACGAGAGTACAATCACGGGACAGTTTTTTGGCCACACACATGTGGATGAGTTCCAGATGTTTTACGATGAGGAGACCATGACTCGTCCATTGGGAGTGGCCTTTATAGCCCCCAGTGTCACCACTTATGTCAATCTCAACCCAGGCGAGTCCACACACCATTTAAATCATTTCTCAACAATTTTTCGGGCATCGCAGTCGTGAAACTGATTCTTCACTTCTTATTTCAGGGTACCGCGTGTATTACATTGACGGGAATTACCAAGGCAGCTCTCGATGGGTGATCGACCACGAAACCTACATCCTCAATCTGACTGAAGCGAACCACAGTCCCGGGGCTCCACAGACCCCTGAGCCCAACCCGAAATGGACGCTCCTTTACCGCGCCACCGACGCCTACGGCCTCCCCAGCGTCTTCCCCTCCGACTTCAACGGGCTGATGCAGACATTCATCAATGATGACCGCGTCTTCCAGAAGTTCTGGTATCTGAAACACAAAGGACACGTGTCGGAGCCCTGCAAGGAAACTTGCAAAACCAGAGAGCTGTGCTTCCTGCGGAGCGGGCGGTACGACGAGCTGGAGCTGTGCGACCACCTCAATGGTTTCGGAGGACACTTGGCTCGGGCCGCCAGAAAAACTCTTTGTTGACCTGAAGAAGATCATTGTGATGGTCAGGGTGGCAAGGGGTTAGGCAATATGTCCAAATATATGTAGCATTAAGCCCAAATAAAAAGCCTTTTGGTTACAGTTTGGTCAGCAAAGACATATTTAATAACTGCAAGACTTGTGATCGATTTAGTAAATGAGCCAGCGGTTATGTAAATTTTGGAAGCCCAGCACGAGAAGAGTTTTCGGTTGTGCCTTGGAGTCCGTGGCCACAGACCTCTAATTTGTCAACTGCTGTTTTGCAATACCAATTGTGTCAGACTGCTTTAAATGGCACTGCGAGATGCTCAGTTTACTTGAAATGCACAGAATGTAAGTGTCGCGTGGATTGCTCAAAGTCGTTTGGATTTTGGCAGTTCGGCTGGAGTGGGTGCCTTTTTTCTTTTCAGGGAGGTTGTCAACTTTTAAAGTTGGTTAATGCTAAAACGTCACTTACTTAATAACAGTTTTCTATTTTTTTTCCATTACACTTTTATAATTTGAGGGTTTTTTTTTTTTTTTTTAAATGCAATTTGTTAAAAATCACCAGATGGTTTTGAAAGTCTGTCAGCCCTCTTGTGGTCAGTGTTTCATGTTTCCAACTCGGCACACAGCACAGTCTGCCTCAGCAAAGAAGTTAAGAAAAGTAATAAGCAGTATTCCTCATCCTGTCTGCACTTTAAATCCACGTTCTATAGTTCAATATCTGGTTGAACACAAGATACAAGAAAGCTTTCCAGCTTGGGTCTGTGACTGTGTAACAGGAGCAGAACAGGTGATGTGATGTGATCTATATATAAAAAAAAAGCAAATAAATATTTGATTTGTTTATATTGTGACTGAAAATATGTTCAACACAATTTTCATCTGTAAATACACGTCATGGCAATAAAAAGTAAGATGTCTTCCATCAAGGCTTTTTTCTCAATGTATTTTTTGCTGTTGCTTCCTCTGGGGCCAGTGGGGCCCATGGCTTCCCTTCCCTGGAGGGGGGGGCGCACCAGAGATCATGAAAAATTGCAGGGGTTACGCTGGTTCCCAGCATTTGTTTTCTGATCCTCATGATGAAAGTTGTAGCAATGATACTTATAGATCCCCTCCGTGTGCTTGTTTCTGGACAAAACAGAGGACTTCAAATGCAAACAAGACCTGGACTTTGAACTGGTTTTAACACTTTATTGGTTTTCGTTGCCTTCTCAAAAATTCATGTCAAATACCAAAATTCACATCAACAGAATTTTCCCTGTTGTACTGTGATCGTTTTCACAAATAACCTTACAGTTGAGACTGTG
>JAUESF010000006.1:12756013-12779199 GCA_032274765.1 Malacoctenus tetranemus
ACCAAAATTCACATCAACAGAATTTTCCCTGTTGTACTGTGATCGTTTTCACAAATAACCTTACAGTTGAGACTGTGGCTTCACACTGACAGGATATGGTAAATAGGCTTGTTTCTCTGTCCAACGCCAAGCTTAAGGCCGGTATTTCTGTTCACCGACATGATAGGTTTATAAAACTCATTTTCAGGTGCTTGTTTTTTTCTCCTACTTCACATTTCACAAAAATCACTAAGTGACAAACAATATGTTTTGAACAATAACCATTCATGCCTCCCTCATCTGATGGTCCATGAAATGGATCAGTGTGAATGTGCTCGATTTGGCGAGATGGTCTCGCTTCCTTACAACGTTCACACGTGTAAACATGTGTAAGCATGTTTTTTTTAATATAGAATTTAACCCAAATCTTATTTATTCTTGAGTTAGTGTCATTTCCTCTCTCAAACATCGAAACTGAAAGCCAAGCGCTCCTCTTTGTCTGCACGCAGGGCTTTTATTCAGGCTCGGAGAAGAACATGGTGACAGCAAAGTCTTCCTTGTACAGGTCCCAGGTCTTGGCTTTGTGTGGGTTGTCCAGCTCTTCCCTGGTTAAAAACAGCCTGAGGACAGAATGAACAGAGGAGAGAGTTCACATTCAGAACTGCTGTCCAAGAGGAGACCAGCAGGAACATACTAGAACGGAAACATACTTATTTTCCTCTATGAACGAGGTGTTGAACCAAAAGTAAAATGGGACGTCCTCATATCCTTTTGGAAGACCCTAAATGTGTAAACAAAGAGCAATAAATATACGTTATAGGATCTGTGTCTACATATTTCTTTCCTCTATATATTGACCGAAACACTAACCCTTAAAAACTAAAAGTTCAGATAATAAGGAACCACTCACAGCACTCGATTCAAACATGACCTTCACATCTCCTTCAACCACGGGCCAGTTCTGTAGACTGATGACTGCTGCATTGTTGCCCACATCGGGGAATACCTCAAAGCAAAAGACACGCACAGTCAACCACCCGACAACAGCACAAAAACAACCGACGTCAGAGACTCATGAGTGCGTGACGCTTACTGTGCAGTTCTCCTGTTTGGCGCACACGCACTGAAACACCAGCTCCTTCTTCACGATGATCTTCACCTTCAGATCACTGCCATCACCTTTCCCCACACCTAAGGCAGAGCCAAGCATAAGACATACGCTGGAGGGCCCGACTGGTGCAGCCGTTACCTGTGGACTTGCTGGTTCACCTGCTATGGAGTTGATGCGGATGCTCTTTATCCTAAGGCTTTTGGGTGGTGGCAGCTGTCTGTTGAACTTATTCTTCATGATCTCATAATACCCAACGTACCGACTCTGTGGTGCAGAAAAGAGCCACAAATCAATTAAAATTTTACTCAATATATAAAGTCGCCCTCTAGAAAAAGCTTTGCAAATAAACTCTAAATAAACTTTGCAATCTTAATATTTGCCAGATAATTGCAGTGATGTCAAATCATGTTTACAGTGAGTGAGGTTATTTTTGAGGAATGTCCGTCACTGATTGTGTTCCTCCCGTCTGCCACAGGGTGGCACTAATCAACATTACTGAAATTCTACACATACTTGCTTTTAAAGCAATCTAAAGGAGCAAACATTCCTTTTTACATGATTGTATACAAAACAGCGCACATAACAGCACATGCCTGTGAGGGCGTCTCCACTCCCTGGAACTTGGAGCTACGACTCTTGTCGGTCCTCCTCTCACCAAAATACTCCAGACTGTCCTGGTTTTCAAATAAATAAAGAAATGTAAGGAGATGAGCTGATTTTGACATGTACGGCTTGTTCATTGCCCTTTGTTGAAAAACAGTGACGTGTACCTGAGCGCTCTCAGACTGGTCACTGTCAATAAGCCAGGTGCAAATCATTGTACCTGTGCGTCCTGTAAGAAGCAGCGGGAGCATGAATATCTGATATTTACGTCTTTCAAATAATGCACCGACTCACACGCAACATAGTTGACGGAGTCACCTTTTCCTCCTTTACAGTGGATGGCGATGATGTTTTGGGGATCGGCAGACATCCACTCCCTAACGTTCGCCGTGTATTTGAGCATGTCCCTGAGAATTCATGGCAAAAGAACATAAACGCCCCAAAACAAACAGAAACTGGGATTAAGCATCCAAGTTTCTGAGTGTGTCCACAGTATTTCATTTCAAATCCTGTGTATGTAACTCTTTGGTTTTCTTTGAACATGTGCAATAGTACAAGTACCAATATGAGACAATATCGCCCACTGTACCAACAGAATCATGATAAAATGCCTAGTAACACAAGCAATATAAAATAATTGGTTTTGCTGTCTAAGTGCTTGAGCGACGTTATAACTGAAAGCAAAAAAGCATCATGATGAAATTCAAACAAAAGATATCTGGTAGAAAGGTTTGCTCACTCCAAAGAGGGAACGTTGTGGTCGTCGATGAACACTCGTTCGACTCTGTAGTGGAAGAACTGGGGATCATACCCTTTCTCACCTGGAAACACACATTACTGGCATGGTTGATGTGAATCTACATCCAAAGAGGTGCAGTAGCATAAGAGCAGAGGAGGTGCCGACTCACTGCACAGGTTGTAAACTTTATAGTGGTCTTCGTGCTTAGTGTCAAGGAACCTGGCCACCTCCTACATGGAAACAGAGTGCAAACGGGAGAAATAAACGGGAGAAGGTGAAGGAGCAGCATGTTGCATGTCAGACACGCTCACCTTGATTGGGTTCCTATAGAAAGACTGTTTCCCAGATGAGGGGAATGACATGGCAATGACTCGGTCTACAGAGGTGTGGGGAAAAAAATATTTAAGAACAAAACTGTCACGTCAAGTAAGGCGATTTGTTTTACTTCAAAAAGCATGTAACTCACTTGTAACATATGTGAGATCGAGGTCAAAGCCATCCTTCTGATAACGTCGCTTGTTCTCAGAAACCTGAAAAAAAGAGAGGATTTTTCCTTGATCGCAGCCCGATCAGATCCAAAGCCTTTCAGCTCGAGATACGTCAACACAGCAGTGCACCGTGATGACTTTACCATCCTCCGGGTGACTTTCTCCAGCTCTTTCTTCTGAGACGCCAGCCTGAACACCCTCACCAGGATTAATATCCTCAGGAATCGAAGGAACGTCACCACCCTGACGAATAACAAACACAGGACATGATGTATAATGAACGTACGACACAATTCAAGCCGTGGAACCACAGTTTTACCGAAGTAAAAAGCATCTCAGATCTGCATGAGTGAAAACATCCAGAGTTTATCTGCAGAATAATCATTCTTTGAATCAGTCTGCACTACTCCCTAAACGTCACAGGCAAAGTAACATACAACTGCTGTCTGTATGAAAAACCAGGTCCAACGGGTACCTGGGGATGAGACTCGGACCCGACAGGTCAGTGAAGGTGTAGATCATGGTGACCACGAGCGTCACCACCACAACACAGGCATCCACCACGTTCAGCTTGGAGCTGAAGTACACTTTGAAACTGAAAAGGAAGTGAAGACAAGATGACATGGACAATTAGCAAGATGCAGGGAAGGCAAAAAAATCATGCCATGATCACATCAAATCAGTGGATAGATAATGAAGTGCGTTTCCACGGTGACCGCTGGCTCCAGGGCCCAACCCTAAACATGAGATACATTTCCTGTCCAGCTTCCTCTTCGACGTCCTGCCGGACAGCAAATCACACAAGCTTTCTGCTGACACCGGGTATTTGCATCGCTCTCCCACAAGTTTCAAGTTCGCAGATTACCGAGAAAACAACTGAGCAGTGATTACTGAAAAGCTTTCCAATGATTCAACTGGGAGCTGATAAGGCAGCATAAAAAAGGCATGACTCGCTGCTTATGACCCGGCACTCGCATACTGTAAATAACTACCGCAGCACAGCCCAGCGTGTCGCCTTCCTCCTCACTCACCCTTCCACATAAACCCGCAGGAGGACGTCGGCGAGGAAGAAAAAGGAGATGGTGAGGGACACGGCCTCCAAAGCATCGCCAAGCTCCCGGCTCTTGGCCGGCAGCGCGAAGTCCACGATCACGAGCACAAAGTCCACAATGATCAGGATCAATCCAAAGATACTGCAGCGAAAAAACAGAAACACACGAGTAAAAATAAAAACAACAACCTCTGATTACATGACAACACCTGGAGGCAACTGTCATGAATGCAAACACTCACCGAAACCCAAATGACATGACAAAGGGTGTAATCCTTTTTCTAATGTTGCTGCATGGAAAAACAAAGACAACAGGTAAATCAATGCACTTTTAATGAAAGGATAAAGGGCACTGAAGTGTAATTTAGGACACATACTAGTACAAAGTATCGGGTAACGCATTCTCGTCCTTTCCATCGTCAATCTGCACTTTAGCATCCTCCATCTTTGCGACGTTTCTGGCCAAAATGAGAACATGTGATACGCAAATAAGCTAAAAACAATGCATGCCTGTAACCACACAACAACCAAAATACATGGTAAGGAGAAACAAAGAAGCATGTTGCTTAAAAAAAAAAACAACTTAAAGTAACAATGTCTTAGTTGTACACAACAACATGCAGGCAGCAGAAGTATAAGTATTTGTTTTTTTTTTCCCCCCTACGTCAATAGAAACAACATTGAAACAGATAGTCCACTTTGAGTATGTTTCTTACCCATTCACACCTGAATCCGATCCGGGGTTAAAGTAGACTGAGGACATACTGTTGGCTCCTCCTCCACTCCTGGTTGGTTTCCAAGTGAAGTCTCTGCATGTGGGAGTCAAAAATATGAAGGGATTAAATTCACCTCATCACAAGTGAAGCTCCACGCTACAACGCATAAAAGCCTAAAATCAAACAATCCCAAAACCAACAAACTTCCCGTCGTGCCCTTCAGTCTGCATCTATCTGTGTGTTTGCTGAGCCTGTTTTCGCAATCACTGCACAACAGCAGCGCTGCAAATTGTTTGGATGAAGATAACAAGACAATTCTGCAAATAACTTAAGCATCCAGGCTTCATGGTCACAAGTTAGTTCTGGGAGAGCGTCAATAAAACAATGCGCCGGTATCAGTCAGTACCTGAGTCTCTCTGCGTCAATCGATCAAACCACAATAGGCCTCCAACAGGCACGCACAGGACGCACAGCACGCACAGCTCGCCGGCCGCCTGCTCCCCGCTCCGACTGTCATCCGTGAAATTATACGAGAGCTCGTCTTGTGACTCCTTGCGAGGACAAAGGAAGACGGTTCAAAGGTTAACCGGGTAGTTGGTTTTCGACCCATCCGCGGTTCCTCCTCGTTTCTGCAGACGTAGCGGTTTCGGAACTTCCTGGACTTTCAGTGGAACGACCCAAAAAAAAGGGAAAAGAAAAGTTCAGCCCCCTTTTTTCTCTCTCTTCTCGTTACTGAGTCACTTAGTACTCATCATCTCTCACACCGCATTTCCAACCGAGGCGACATGAGCGCAGCCCCCGCTTCCTGCGCCTAACCATTGAAAGGTAGCCTCCACTGGTTCACTAAAGAAAAAAAAAAGAAAAGCAAAGAAAAAGTGAGCCAGCAGTCTGCCCCGCACAGCTCTCTCTCTCTCTCTTTCTCTCTGACATCTGCTTCTAATCATCCAATGTGCATTCCCAAACCCCAGTCTGCTCCTGCTCTGCGGCATGGGTCAAGTGTAAAACAGTGGCAACATATTCTGAAATCATAGTTTTCTCAGAGTTTTATCTTTTAAGAAACTCCCTCGGTTTTGGAATAAACTGCAGTGAAAGCATCCAGTGCAGAGCAAAGGAGAAAAGAGTTGTAAGTGTCGGGCACAGGTGGGCACCAAGAGATAAAGAGATAAAACAACCCCAAAGGAATCAGAGAACAAAACGAGAGTTGGTTTTTTTTAATGCTTGGACTTATTGGTGTGGATACAGTTTTTGTTTAGTCAGTGTAAAATATTTTTTTGGGGGGGGAATAAATGAAAGATCATCCTTTAGACATACGCATATCGAATATTGAAGTATCACCAGCAATGCAATAACCACCTCCAACACAGAGGGGAGCTCTTCTGCTGTTCATGGTCTGGTCTCTGCACTGAGGCCTTTTTTTCCACACTCAAACAACAACAATAAAAGACTTGATGATCCAGGCTGACATTACAAATGTCATTCTGAATGAGCAGTCACTTCACCTAATAGGGTTTTTTCCCCATTGTTGTGTTCAGGATGATATTTTAGATCAACATATTAACTACATCAACAAATACTTGGAGTGAAAATAGCAAAGATTGGTTATTTATATTTTCATCCCATTGCTGGCTGATATCAAAAATAAACACTGGCAGCATCCGTGGTATGTAAGGAATGAGGCTTCCTCAATACTGTCTCTTCAGCCAAGAGTGCTCACGTCTGAATCCACTAATGTGGACCATGCAGAACTGGCCCCAGCCTATAAATACTACCGACACTCTTTCAGAGCAAAAAAGAACACTGAACCTGGAGAAAACAAAGGAAGCATTGTGAAGTGAAGGTAGGCTGCTTGTACTCCGTTTTGTTTTCCCCAGGAGAAAGAAATGGGTTGTTGTTTTTGTGTTTCTGTTTACTCTTCAATTTATTCTATGTTTATTGTTCCAGGAGAACAGAGACACAAGGAGGGTTTCCCTTAAAACCATGTCGTGGTTGCTTCTGTTGGCTATGCTGTGCTCCATTGAGACCTCTGCTGCACAGCTTTCTGTATGTAGTTATTGATCTTCTTCATAAGCATCTCTGTCTTTGTATTCACAGGGAAAAATGAAAAGTGTACTCTTTGCTCGGCTGAGTTCTTAGAGAGAAACGATTCCTGGAAGAACCGAGTCGGCATAAATCAAACCATTTTATAGATCTGCCAGCCCTCTGCTGCTGCGCTGATGTATCTGATGTATTTTATTTGTCTACCTGTCTCTCTCTCACTCATTCAAGGCGATCGACCCCTGTGGGCCAGAGGTTTCTGCTCTGAAAAGCAACATACGGAAATTGGAGAATGACCTGGTCATCAAAACTTGGCTGGTGAAGCACTTGCAGAGTCACAAATACTTCCAGCCACTTCAGCCTGCGGCGTCTGACGCGCAAACTCCTAACGTGACTCAGAGCGACAGTGACGCAACATTAATCAAACCACTTCCTCCTGCTGGAAACCTCATCGTTTATGACAAAGGTAAAAAAAAATTAAGGAGGTCAAAATTTCATCATTCGGGTTGGTTAAAGTGATGGTGACACCTTTTCTCTCCTCCCAGACTGTTCTGAGCTGTTCGAGAGACTGCGACCATCGAGCGGTTTCTATCGCATCAGACCCAAATTGCACCAGGAGCCCTTTTTAGCTTACTGTGACATGGAGGATGGAGGAGGGTGGACAGTGTTTCAAAAACGACGCCATGGGAGAGTCGATTTCAACAGGCAAGATAGCTGATGAGTAGAATGGGTGGCGAAGTCTCCAAAGCGCTGCACGGGTGCCATGAAAAAGTTTGGGAAGTTTGTACAATTCCTTCACATAAAGCTGCACGCTGGCTCTCCTTGCAGAGATTGGGTGGACTACAGAGATGGTTTTGGTGACTTCAAACTGTGGAATGACGAGTTTTGGTTGGGAAACGAGCGCATTCATTCCCTTCTCGCAGAAGGTCTGCAACAATCGCACATCACAGATACTCCATGAACCCAAATACGTCACTGTAAGTTTTTGTTTTGATATCAGTGTTTTCCAAAATGACTTCAATCAAGTTGTACATGCATTAGGTCAGAACCTGGTGAAGATTGATCTGATGGACTGGGAGGGGAAAAGCAGCTATGCATTTTATGAGGACTTCAGGATCACCAATGAAGTGGTGAGAGAAACTCTTGCACCTGGAGTTTCAGGGAAAATGGTACTTATAATATAGCTCCCTCACAGGACAAGTACCGCCTCCAGTACGGCTCGTACAGTGGGAAGGCAGGAGATGCTCTGACCAGCGGTGGAGGGATGGTGGAGCAGTGGTCAGCCTGCCTCAGTGGTATGCAGTTTAGCACACGAGATCAGGTAAGCATCTAGTAGTCTTTTATCTTTATTTTGTTATTTAAACAGTATGTTTGTGATGTTTTCCTGTGAGGTGGCCAGCTATGTGGAGATGAGGACTCAAATAAAACGAACACTTGCAATTGACAGGATAATGACCGCTACCTTCAGGGGAGCTGTGCACAGGAAAACAAGGCAGGGTGGTGGTATAACAGGTGGGGACTTCACAACTCAGGACTTAGATCATCACTCTTGGCCGCTGCTGCATTATCTTTCATGTTTGACTGTGCTGAAGAGGCTTGTGTTCTGGAATTGTCGCTCACATTTTGCACAAAACCATTCACAGATGCCATGCAGCCAATCTGAATGGAAACTTCTACCGCAATGGAGAGTACAAGGGTCAGTTTGACAACGGTGTGGTGTGGGGGACCTGGAAGGGCCTTTGGTACTCACTGAGACACACCGCCATGAAGGTGCGACCTCTGGTTTTCTTGGACTCCATGGGCAGTGGGGGAGGAGGACTCTAGGAAAACATTCCCGATATTTCCTCATGTAACAAAACGCAAAACCGTCATGTTTCAGCTCTTTGTGTTTAGATCTCTCCCTTTCCAGTATTTGAATCTAAGCATCAGTTGTACAGTGTCTTCTGTCGTTTCAGTGAATATATGACTTCAACATTAAAGCAAACAGCATTTCAGCTTTGGCGCCTTCCTGATCTTCCTATTTCACGCTCTTCAGAGTTTCGAACAACGGTCTGACTCGTGATTCCTTCACACAGCTTTGACAAAACTCTGACAAACATTTTCCAAATAGTAAACGTCATAATGGAATACTCCTGTTACTGGAATACTCCAGTTTGAATACTTTCAATGATAAAACCTGAGTTTACACAGAATAAGATCTGCAGTCTTGGTAAAAAGTGTTCCAGTGGTTGAGAAACACAAGAGATATATTACATACTTCGGCAGACAAATGTAAAACCAAATTACATTGAACTTACTATGTAAAAAATTGTAAAAAAGATAATTAACAAAAATGTAAAAAACAAAAACAATAAAAAAAATCAACTTCAACACATATTTGCTTATATTTTCACTGGACAATTTGTGAAATCAAAATATATCAATACAAAAGGTGGAAAGGTTGAAGGTTGGCCTGAAAGGGGATTATGAATGTCAAGCGTCACTGCCACAAACAGCGCGTGGTCTACTCCCCGTCACGTGATGAAGACAGATCCAGGTCCAGCATCTTCTGCTCTGCCTCGCTCAGCCTGTAGGAGGAGCCAGCGCCGCTGCTGTAGTCTTCGGACATTGGCAGAGAGTGACAGCGGCCTTTCCTCTGCTCGATGGGCGGCACACTGAACGTGGAGCTGCGCTGGCGACCTCTGGCCCCCGAGCAGGCCTGAGCTTCCTTTAATTTCCGGGCCAACATGTTCCTCTGGATCGGCGAGGGGCCACGGCGGTTCCAGTTCTGCTCGGCCCGATCTACGCTCAGCTGGTTGAGCCCGTGATAGCTGGTGGGACCTGTGGCTGGACCCCCGATGCCGGAGACAAGCTCTCTACTTATTAGATGACCACTTGTTTTCCTTTCCCCAATGCCACTGAGGTCCGTGTTTGTGTGTCTCTCAGGTGGTGACAAGCTGTTCGTGTTGGTCCCAGTGTGTTTGAGTCCGTTATTGTTGGTAGAAACGGCTGTGGATTTTGTCCACTCTGAGGCTCCGTGCTCAGGAATGGGGTACGAGCGGTACGGTGGTCTCTCCCATCCTCGTTTGGCCCAACAACTTCCTTCAGGGAGAGTACGGGATCCCACCTAAGAAAGGAAATGTAAATGTAACAAGCTTCATCAAAAAATGCTATATGAATAAAGTGTATGTAAATAAAAAAACAAAACAAATAAAAGGAGTATAGTTAACCTGTGTCATGCTTCTTTCTCTGAACTGCGCAGACGACGGCTGAAGTTTGGGGTCATTGAAACTGGAGGTCCGCCGAAAATTTGGATTCTTATGGTAGGAGCTCCCCACTGCTCCACCTCCTCCTCTTCCTCCTCCTCCTCCCCCTCTCAAACCCACTAACCCACTCTTCTCCACCATCTCCACCCAGTCAGCGGTGCGGTCACGCCATTTTGAGCTACCTGCATTAGAAGAGACTGGGGGACCCAAGATCAGATCCACCCTGGGACTCAGCCTGTCTGCCGTCAGTCTCGGAGTCTGTGACGGCAACTCAGGGAAAGGAGCTGCGATGCGAAAATGGCTGTGGTCGGCATCATCTTGAAGGCCCAAAGGGACAGCAGAATGGGCAAAACCAGTTGGGGTCGGAGCATGGGAGTTGGCAGGTGAAGCAGATGTCTCCACCATGGTGTCATGGACAGGACTGGAAGAGACATGGTAGAGCTGTGTGGCCTCTTTTAACCCCTTCTTTTTCATTTCTTTTAACTGCTGCTGAGCCAGACGGTACCTAAAAAGACCCAAAATGATTTTTTAATCTCATTGTTTTTCAATAAGCTTTGATAAAGAAAAACACTTTCGCTGATACAAGAGAGAAAGGGTCCTACTAAAAATTGACACATACCCAAATATTGGTGGCAGCACCTTCTGACCTGTGGGTGACAGCCTTTCTGGGTCCTGTGGCAGTGGGATCACCAGGCTCTGTGGTAGAGACGCACTTCCAATGGTTGGTCTGTCCGTCTTTGGGACCCCGGCACTCACTCCTACCGATGGGCCGTGACCATCGGACAGACTGGGCCTTTGGAGGCTGTGGCCACAGATGGAGGCCTCGTCGGACAGCTTGCGTCCCCCCGGGGAATGCATGGAGCCCCGGCGGACCGAGCTGCACTGAGGGGTCTGACAGAACTTTCGCCACACAGTCACCACGATGGTCGCCATGATCACAGCCAGGCAAAGGGAGATACCGGCCACTACAACCATATTACCACCAAGAAGTGCAACTTGCAGGGGCACAGGGGGGGCAGACGGGGAAGGAGCGGGAGCCACTAGGGAGAAGAGAGGAACAGATCAGTTAATCATGAGGATCTCAATCGCTCAAAGCTTGAAACAGGAATAAAAAGCAGTGACAAATAAAATGGACACACAACTGAAAAAAAAGATGTTGCTGTGGTTGGAAGAGACTGACCAGTGCAGTCCTCCAGCGAGCAGTGAGACTGCTCCTTCACCATGCCAGTGCACTGTATGCCTCCCACGCCAGAGGGCAGTAGGCAGTCACGCACTCGCTCCCTCACTCCCTCCCCACAGCTCACACTGCACATGCTCCAGGGCTGCCAGGGCCCCCATGACTCTGCAAAGTGCAAGCAAAGCATCGAATTACACAAAACTTAGCAGTTTTTCAAGCCTCAATTTAATCAAAATGTAACAGAGGGAATGAACAGTACCAAACTGCATTTGCAATAATGTGCAATCAATTGTTGAGACCTTGCAAATAATCCCTCGACACTCAAAATAAAGAGGACATACTGGCTGGCAATAATGGCTATAATGCACTAAAAACATGACTGTTGACCAATGTGACTTCTTTTAGTACAGAGTGCTGCTGTTATTACAACATTTTTTTCTCACTTAGAAATTTCCAAACAGGCAGCTAAATTTCCCTCATCATTAGCCTGCACCAATTGAACCGTAAACAAAGTTTCCCTTATTAAAATTGTAGCTCTTTGGCAAGTCCCGCATCCTGCAGCTACATGACACTGTGAAAGTCAGTATATTCTTGAAAGCAGCCATTGTTGATGCGACTGCCACTTATATCTCACCTGCACTCTTGTAAACCACCAGACAAGTCTGCGCTGGACTTGGGGAGCGACTGAAGTTGAAAACGAAGCGAAAGCAGTACTTATTTCTTCCCGGGTGAAACACGGAGCAGTTGAACTCTGTCTCGTTCTCTCCCTGAGTCAGCCATTTGAAGGCCAGCGGGGGAGACAACTGCTCCTCTGGTCCAAAGCCCACCACTGCACCGGGCCCGGCAGCACCTGTTCCCACACCTGCATTGCTGTGCAGTAACACTTTCCCACTGATGTGGGCACAGGGTGGGGTTATCAACTTAACAGTCATCGTGCCTTCACAGCCGCTCTTGTAAGCGTTGGCATTTTCCACCAGCAGTTTATAAGAGAAGATGCGGGACAGGTAGAGCGGTCCGGAGCTCTTCACCTCCTGCGTTGAATGAGGTGAACGTAGAGCCACCCTGATGAAGTCCTTCTCAGTGAATGGAAAGGCACAGGACAGCTCGACACTCTGGGATCGGAGGGGTCTGATTGGGTGTTGCGTCCGGGCACGGACTTTGTCGATGCTGTTCCGTCCAATCTGGTTATACTCCATGTAACTGACTTCCAGAAAGAGAGCTGATTCAATGCCACTGGAACAAGCCTGGAAGTGTTCATTTGTAGAAATGCCAACCTGGAAAAGGTCAAAAAGGAGAGAAGAAGAGTGAGTTCTCTTCTATTCTAGAAATGACTGAGTGACTTGGTGTTAGAATCTCATTTGTCTTGCCTGAAAAGACCCTGAGTTGTTTCCTGCTCTCTCCACAGCAATGTGAAAGGTGGGCCACTGCACTTGAAGTTCTGAACTCCACCACCAGGCGGTGCTCTCTTTGCTGGTGCCGTCAGTGCCGTTCACATAAGAAACCGTGGTGACGCTGGTTCGCCTCAGCAAGAAGCGGAAGGTTCCTGCCGACAGGAAACAGGAGCAATCGAACTCCACCCTGCCGACGAGCAGATTGTTGGGGAGAGTCCTGATCTGCAGGGTGGTGTTGGTTTCCATGTTGACCAGAGAGAGGCTCATGTTGCAGTTGATGTTGCCATTGGATTTTGCAGTGAAGTCCACAAAAACACTGCCGCTGCTGAGGGCGACATGGAACGAGGGCCAGATATTGAGCCCTGCAAAAGCTGAAAAAAAGAATGGGATACAGACATTTTTAATGAGCACTGTTTGAAGATATCCAATGAGTTGCAGTGCAGCATTTTTTCTGAATATACTTTTAGAATGCATGCATGTATGTGCATAAATGCATTATTTGTTATAATGCTTGGAGTCTAGGTTGCTGTGTGCACTGGTCAGTTAACATGGCATTACTTTGCAATGAATTTCTTTTTACATTATCTATTTGTGGCAGAACAATAGTGCAGCAAAATTATGAGGCTGGTGTCAAATTACAAACATGCTGCCAGGGTAAATACTATGGAAGCTACATTTGTGGGTAAATGAGTGTGTGACTTATTTGCAGAGTAATTTCAGGTGTTACAACATAAAACTGTATTTAATTATGATCCTGAACACTAATTTCAATGTCATACAACTACTCGACAACAAGGATGAGTATGTCGTAGGCATGCAAGTATTTATGTGGACAGTGTTAGCACAGAACACAAACAAAAAGTAGCAACCTCACGTGGAAAGAGCTGTTGTGCTGTGTAACTCCAGCTGTGCAAAACTCAAAAAGCAAAGAGGATGTGAGCAGAGGAAGAGGGCGACGGTACATCACCCCCTTTCATTCCTCCACTTTTTGTTTCAACCAAGCACTCCTCATATTTATGACGTAGTCGAACAGAATTTGTAGAGATGCCCTTGAACGCATACAAGCTGATGCGTTGCCTTTTTGGTTCCATTGCCAACTATCCCTGTTAAAATCTTACTGAAGGTTTAGAGACACTCACCACATCCCATGAGTGCGACAAGGAAAGGCAGCAGTGAGACAGCCTGTGGCATTCCGATGTCCCACTTTTGTCCCACTCCTCATGTCCGTCCTATTCCACCATCCCTGACCCCTAAAACAAAGAGCCAGATCCAAAAATAAACAAACAGTCCCCATGCATTGACAGGCAGCGAGGGGTCCGTGTGGAGGCGTCGTCAGACAGGAGTAAAACATGGAAGGAGACGCTCAACACTCTGAGGTATGAAAAACAGGAAGACCTGACTGTGAAACGGTGACGTTTTCTGGAGTTACAGTGGCTCTTCCCTTTCCTTTCATCTTCACAATGGGTAGAGCAACCTGCCTTCACCATCATGCAACATCTCAGGAGGGTTTGTGTTTAGGGCAAACATTTGTTTGGATGCCTAAAAATGACTCCATTGATTTCAGTTTCCCCTCTCGTATTCAGTTCATTCTTTGGGCGTCTATTGTGTCCTGAGAAAAACAATAAATTCTTGATATGCCTGTTCAGACAATGGGGAGCTGATCTGCTTTAGCCTTCAGCTGGAGTTTCCTCTCTTAAAAATATGCACATGCATTGTTGAAGTACAAAGTCAAACGGGGCTCACACTTTTGTGTCCAAGTATTTAAGTTAAACTGCCACCTCCTCATGAAAGTCACTCCAGTAAAAAGCTTTTTTTCCCATTAACTCCTGAATCATTCATTCTCGTGGCCACCAGGCAAGTTTGTCACCATGGATGGGTGTATTCTCGGTCAATTTCAAAAAGGTGGAGGCTGTGTGATACACAACTTAGGTCTCGACCTGGGTCCCACTCGTTTTTATTCAGAAAACAATGCATATTTATAACTTTGCTTCAAATTTGTGGACTCATTCGAAAATAAAAAGAGTCAATGGATCCTTAAGAAAACATGGGCAATGTTTGTAAAACGATCTAACCTATGAATATGTGTGTTTTACCAAAGAGAGCTAATATCTAGTGTTTAAAAAACGGGGTTTCAACACAACGCAGCGCAGTGTAAGCAAACAGCCGATAAATTCACTGCAGAAAGGATCATTGAGTGGTTTCAACATGATCATACACAAACTTTGTAATTCCTCTGATAACACTGTATAATAACTGAACTCCCTTCCGAGCAAACCAGCTGCACGCCGACTTGTACTCACGTGTTTTGTGTCGCTCACTCCGATATTCGTCACTTTTCTCCAGTCCAGCGCCTCCACGACCGGTCCCTCCGTGTGATTCATGCCCCCCCCTTCTGCGACACCCATCGACACCAACGTCCAGCCGTGACAAACCCGGAGAGCTCCCGCTTGCAGGCGCGCCCTGCTGTCCGGAGCGCGTCGAGGAGGAGACGCACTGACACTGACGCTCGACACTCAGCAGGGGGGCGCTGGAACACAGAGCCCCCGCCGCATGAAACCCACCACATGTATAAATAAAGCTCAGGAATCAAAGTTAAAGTGATTCATTCTTAGTGATTCCAACAGAAAAAGTAATGAAGACAATCGTGCTTAAAAGAAGCTGGATTTTTTTATGTCCCAACGCAACTACCCACGAATACCCCGGGCGGGATAAGACCGTTTTTAGAGGGGGTCATAATGGGTCACTAAGAGATTACTATCAGGAGTACTGAAGTGTTTTTTTTCCTTTCTAGGTTGAAGATGCCAGTAAATTTCTTGTTCTCCATCCCTTTTCAATACCAGTTTATACAGCTGATGGTTATGGAATGGGAGACATGCACACCAGCATCCAGATAAAGGCATGGCAGGACAAGATCAGGGAAAGGTCAATGTCACGCCTTTTGTTGATCACAATAATTAGACTTGCCAAGGTTACAACTCTCAAAATTTCCAGAATCGGTTGAATTCATCTCCAGTCGATAAGTGAGCCACATGGCAGCGTAATCTAATCAGCTCGACCGACCTTCATTTTTCCTCCAACGACAGCCAGCAGTGTGCAGGAAGCTTTACTCAAGATGAAACACTGTTAACTGCCCGGATTAGCCCACAACGCAAACAAAGAGCTTTTCTATTCTATGTGCAAAACCCCATTCAGTACTGCACAGAGCTGATCCAGCAGCAGGGAAAACCTCAGATAGATATGATGATAATTAAATCAGGCGGTATTGATTACTGGCAGCTGTTTTGAACGCTTTATGGTGCAACTCAGTGGGACTGCTTGCATTTCAAATTGGCTGCAAAACTGTCACAACTAGTATTTGTGTAACACAGCTTCTCCACTGAGGGGCGGTTTGGCACCTGCTTGGATGTATAGGTGTGTGAACTGGACTGAACAGGTGACTTGACAGGCACCTCCTTTGATATCGCATTCCTCTCACAGGTTTGGCGGAGAGGGGATAAACATTCAAGGCAATGCTGAAAGTGAGAAGGCAAGAGGTGAAGATGAGTGATACCTGAATATCTTGGCATTGATTAGGATGATATGGTGCTATCATTCACTGTCCACAGCTTGTATCAAAATGCAGTACGTGGGAAAAAAAAGATGTAAGCCGTGGTGCAGAAAGAAAGGACCAACGAGGAAGCTTTATTCAGTATTCACCATCAGAAAGAGTTTCTCAAAGCCGTTTTTTTACCAAGCCTCCATATTCGTGATCCGACCATGTCGGGTGAATCTAAAACCTGAGTGCCATATGTACATACTTTCAGTTTTGCTAAAGACATTTTGGAAGGTACAACAGCCACCCAAACATCATGCGTAGAAGTCAAACGATTGCTTTATTGCATCCATGTGCGGCGCGGGACACTTGCGTGCCACCGATTCCACCAGCTCAAAACAGGTTTGGGTAGAATCTCAGACCCTCAACGGAATCGTCTCTGCACAGGTGGCCCATCTTCTCAGCCAGCAGCAGCCTGGAGACGAGCAAAAGAGTAGAACACGGATGACCAAAAAACATTCAAAGACTCTGAAGCTACCTGTGTTTTGGCTGAATAGAAAATAACTAACCGTTCTTTGGACAAGAGAACAGAGAGACCCAGGAGTTTGGCAAACTCTTCTGCAGTCAAGGAGCCTTTCTCTGACACCTTCAGGAGAAAAAAAAATCAAATATGAAGAAATGACAAAGGAAGTTTTCACAAGATTACTAATTGTATATATCTGCATTGGAGCAGTAATGAACAGTGTGACTCTTAACAAGCACAGTTATGTTCACGGCGTCAACGGTGGCTGCAACAGTAAAAGCTTACGTTGTCCAGAGCGGAGGCGATCATTTCCTCCTCACTGTGAGACTGCAGCTGAACCACCATCACGCCACTGTCAAATACACGCAGTCTACACACAAGACAAGACACATGAAGCAATGAGAGTGAGGGTGTGTGTCCATGTGAGTGTAGCACAGACAATCAGCAGCAGTGATCAGCTTTATGCTTTCATCTTTTAATTTACTAGGTTAACTGAAGGACTGGTTAGGAAAAGTAAGCAGTTGGAGGGACCAGTAATGTAGGCCAACGAGGGAACAGTCCTGTGTTTCGTTTCAGATTCTGGGAAGTGACAGGAAGTGTGTGCGGCTGAGGCCTTCCAACAACAGGAAGCCAGGCAGGAAGAGTCTGGCCTTTGTGAAGGAGGCACCAACCGAGTGGTGTATTCCTTCAATAAATACACAGCCTGGTCCATATTCACATAAATGTAGTGCACAAAGGGCACTGCAGCAACACAATCACATTAAAAAAACCCAACTGTAACCCACCTCAGAGGGAGCTTCAGTGACTCAAACAATTTGCAAGCGTTCACCAAATCTTCAGGAGAAAGGAGCTGTTGAAAGAGGGAAGCAAATGTGCTTGGCTGTCCTCAAAGAACGGAACCTTTCTGATTATTTTCTGCACTTGTGTGAGCCTCACCTCCATCCCCCTCGCCCGGTTGACGAGACAGTACACCTCTGTGAGCGCCATCATACCCCCGCGCTCCTGAGAGGAGGTGAGAAGAATCAGAAGCAATGACTTTGTTTAGTTGCTCACGTTCCTCGGTGGAGATAAAAGACGACGCACAAAAACGTCCCGCTCACCTCCAGAGGGGCCTGCAACATGTCTCCCAACTGCTTAGCCAACTGCAGGTGATAGTGTGTTCCTGATCCGTGAGTTTCCCTGGTTACTGGGTTTGCAATACCCATGCTCAGAAGGTAGGACTTAAACCGTATAGTCTGGGAAACAGAGCACAAGACAAACTACTGAAACCAAAATAATCCAAGACAATAAGGCTCACAGAAAACAACATTATTCATGTATTTTGCAGCGCAACTCAAATGGGACTAGTCATGTGTGCAGCAGTCTAATGATTTTGCAATCACAAATAAACCTGAAGTAGATCTTCAGTTGTTCACAAAACTGACCTTTTGGGTCCTTCAGTACATTTCCTACCTCATCCTCTGATATGTCTCCCTGCTTCTCTTTGATCTTGTTGGCTATCGACCTGGACACCTCCACCATCTCTTTGGCCTGTCAGTAGACAAAAAAACCTCCAGTCATTCAAGCCTGCTGCATTATAATACAAAAGCGCCATTTGAACTTGAGCTGATAATAAAGCCAACGTTAGATTAAATTCCACTCTGATAGAACCATACAGATGAAACCATTGTTTACCTTCACCATCAGCTTACTGAGGTCCTCAAATGCCTGAAAAGCAGAGACTAAATGAGTAATGATGCTCAAAATTGTCTACAATTACACAAACCTCAAAACTTCATGGTCACGGATACAATTAAAATTTCATTCCGCAGCAGCCACACCCGTTCTCTGGCTGATGTGAAAGCTGTTTAGTCCTATGAGCCCTCGAGCCACATTCGCTTTGCAACCATGTGCATCTCACCATCACATGTGACAAACCACTGTCACAAAAGCTGTGGTCAACTCAAATTCATGTGATTTACAACAAATTCCAACACGATTCCACAAAAAAAGAGCTAGAAATTCTAAGTAACCTCTTGGACCAAACTGCTTCATTTTTCCAGAGGCTCCGTGGCCATTTTAGACGCACTGATCTTTGCGAAACAGAAAACTTCCTCTGAGTTTTATTAAAGCTTGACTTTCTTTCTCCAAAAGAGGGAGGCTTTTTTATACCTCAGAAATGTTTTTGTCTGTTTCTTTCCTCTTCTCCTGTATCTTCCTCTCGATGCCAACAATTCCCACAGCACGTGTCCTTCCTGCCTACATGACCACAAGGGAAAGAAAAACACAGTGAAACGCACAAGCAACGAAAAGCCAATAACAGTCTTCAAAGTACAAGGCAAGACAAACATCTAGGGGAGTAATTGGTCAACTGCTCTTTCAATACATAAGTGAATTTTGGCGATTACAATGTTAAAGTGTTTATTGTGAAAAAAGGAAGGATTATTGTAATTTAATTCAAGAACACATGACCTGGTGTGCTCACAAAAGAATGTCTTTCAATGTAGTGACCAGGTGCTGGGGAATAATCAAGATTATTGATGACTTTAAGTTGAAAAAAATTCCTTTTAAAAAACTATACACTGAGGCCTTTCTTTCTTAAGATAAACAAGGAAAGTTGGTGTGACAACACTGCCATCTTGTGTGGCTTGTTTTGAACTGAAAGTAAAGGCCAAATCAAGTATAAAATGGATTGTACGACTGTGAGAAAGCATTCCAAATATATTGATAAACATTCCGAAACATTATTCTTACTGTTGAACATTAATTTTTGATTTGACAAGATCATGAACATTTGGACTTCCAAAATACATAATCAAGCAAATCAGCTCGTGACCAAATTCAGCTTTGGTCTAGCGTATGTTGCTTCTAAAGTATTTTCAGATTGATATATGTCGCCAACTTGTGGCATTCCAAAAGAGCATCTGAAAGGGTTTCAGTGCTGTACAAAGATAGGATGAGACAGAGTCTCTGTCCTCAATAGAGTGACGATCACTCGGTCTTTTTCTTACCTGAGGCCCTGTGGAGATGGCCTGTGAATCTGGTGTATTTTCCCATCTTCGTTGAGTCATTTCCTCTGAAAGTCTTCTGTAAAACTAGATGAAATTGACACAATGTCAGTCCAAGATTATAATAAATTGAACAGCTAACATCTACAAAAAAGCCGAGGCCAAAATATGTGGGAGTACCTCTATTTGTCCGTGTTCTTTGAAGGACAGCTTGATGTAGGAATACTTGCTGTTTTGGTAGGGACCAGGTTCCTTGTTGGCGGGTGTTGGATGGAGGTGAATGACGATTTTTGCACTTCAATGAACAAAAGGAAAAAGCATTGAAACGTTCAAAGTTCTAGTGGGACCAAAAACCTTGAAACTTACATGATAGTTTTGGCTTTACTTATCTATACCAGTTGTCAGACTTCTCGACATTTTATAACACATCTCAAATAATCACAAATATAAAATCCCTATTGTTAATGGTGAAAAGTAGGGATGTGTTTAAAAAAATCAAAAAAAGAAAAAAAATTCAAAAGGAAAAAAAAGTCACCTTTTTCCAATACCCGCTGCCTGCTCTTCAAAGTAGATGATCTGTGACAGGGGCATGGAAATGCAGCATTCCTGGAAAAATAGCACATGGAAGACAAATATCACTAAATCACATTACAGCTACAGGCACTGGCACATATGGAGAGCGTGTGCGACACTATTTACATGATTTTTAACATCCCTCCAGATCAGCCGATGGGTGCTTAACAAGGCAGCTCCAACATCCATCTTCGCCTGTTACAGACACGGAGCATCTTGACATTATTGAGGTCATTCGCATAGAAAATAGGATTTTTAATTACAAGTGTCTCCATCACTCAATTAGCAGCTCAAACCAGAACAAGGTTGTTCTTATGCAGTGTTTGGCAAATACATTGGAAGTATTGGCCGATTGTCTCCAATTAAGCAACATAACCGCACCTTGTCGTCGCCATCATACAGCCGGACGCCTCGCTGCTGGATGACCAAAGTTTCATTGATTTCTAAAAGTCCGTTCGACCAAGAAAATCGGTCCATGTTTGCTGTTTTAAAGCAAAATGTGCTTTATTCTACTTTTTTCTGCAGTCAGGACTCATTTCCTATTTACTTCCTGTAAGCTGTTCGAAATTATCCTACAGAGAATCAGAAAACCAAAATTACGAATTAAATACATGTGAAGTCAAAATTTGTTTTGTGTTTGTTTAGATCAAACCACTCCATTTAAAAACACTCAAACCAGCCGTAATTTATTTTTATTTACATATTTTTACGAGAACCAGCATCTCACTGGCCACCTAAGAGGGGTCCTTTTGGTGTTGACGTTCCTGCCGCCAGCTGTCAGAAGCTAACAGGATTTGTATCTTTCCGAGCGCGTTGTGCGCTCTTTTAATCAGATTTTGCCTGGCCCAGGCTGTATTATAACACAGCCAGTAACGGTTTGAATTAATGCTGAACAGACAGGCTTGCAAGTATCTGTTTTATGACCTTCGGTCTTCTTTTTGTAGTGCAACGCTCTGACTTGAGGCAGCTAAAGCTTGCTAGCTTGTTGTTAGCTGCGGACAAATCTGGTGCAGACAGGTTTAGCTCTGCAGACTGCTCCTCTTGTTTGGAAGTCATTGTTCACGAAAGTTGCTCCGTCTTCGAGCACTCACACGACCATGCGGTTTTTAAATTGTTTAATTGCATTGAATGATGCTCTGGGTCGGGTGTGATTTTAAATGATTGACTGAAGATAAGTAAGTTAAAACGGGCTTCTTGTAATCTGCTGTAGTATTATCATTGTAGTAAGCAATTGCGCAAAGGAGTAACTGTTCAGAAGCAAATAGGTTTGTTTAGTAGTCAAAAACATGGATAAAAAATCGTTTGACATCGTCTTGGATGAGATAAAGAAGGTAAACCTCGTGTGACGCGCGCATTTGTGTTAGATATCTGAAATCGCCCGATGGTGCGTTGTGTTGACTGCTCAATCTGTTTTAGTGCGTCTTGACTGATCAGCGGATCAGAGCCATCGAGCAGGTGCATGGATATTTCTCCAGTGAGCAGGTGGGTGAGAGAGCACACGGCAAGAAACTCTTTGAAATCTCCAACTGGTCTTTTTAAGCATCGCAAATTACAAAAATGATTTTGCATATTTACTGCAATTGGTATTTTCTAAGATTATTTATTTTTTAAGATTTTAGATTTTTTCTCAGTAGTGTAGAAACTTTATAAAGTTTTCAATATTTTGTTGACCATCTGCACATGTCACAACACAAGTCTTCAGTATGATATTCACATTAGATTCACATTAGAGAGCGTGTTCCTTATCGGCACAGCAGATGCTGAATGCGCACTCATCTGGTATGGTTTGCAGTGGTTTCCGTAGTGTCGTGAACTCACAGGCGTGTGCATTTAGCAAATGCTATCTACTACTGTTTAGGCTCTAAAAAAATTCTGAATGATTTCATTTCGAGTAAATTCTGGACACTACCCACTCAGGACACTTGGATTACATTGGAGGAGCAGCACAGATAAACTTTTGGTTTTACGACAGTATCAATATCGTACTATCCTAGGACTTTAGGGAGCGATAGGGAGCAAAACTCTGCAAAGTCCCTTTGTGTGTCTTTAATGTCTTGAACATCTGCAGGTGATGGAAATACTGAAGTACTTCTCATGGGCTGAACCTCAGATCAAGGCAGTCAAAGCTCTGCAGCATGTAAGTAACAACTGTTTGCAAAGGATGCCAGAGTTTAAATGTTGACTTATTTCATTACATAATAAAATATGTGTATGATATCAACAGAAGGCTTTCACCTTTTCATTCTTAATATCATGCTAGGAAGTGATAATAAGTCATCTTTCAACCTTTTTGCTTCCTTTTAGAAAATGGTCGCAATCCCTACGACCAAAGTTGCAAATATTCTGAACTGCTTCACCTTTTCGAAGGACAGACTGATCGTCTTGGAACTAATCGCTCTGTGAGTACATTACACAATGCTCTTCAACACTGCCAATAATTTCAGACTTTATTGCTGTACGACTTTTCGATAATCTGAAGTCAAATCTTGGTGACCCCCGTTTGGCTTCACAAATGATAAATTCAGAGTCCAATTCATGTGTTGCATCTGTTCCATTACAGCAACATTTCCGATGCTCAGAATTATCGACCTGTTGAGGATCTGTTTCGCATTCATCTGTCTGAGAAGAAGCGAGCTCGCAGGATACTCGAACAGGTAAAAACCTCTTACAGTCTAAACTTCAATTATTCTCATGATGTGATCCACCTGCTATTTGTCCTTTTTTGCCACTTTATCTATTGAGCTCCCTGTTCAATTGTGGGACGAAACATGACCCTCACATGGAAGAAACATTATGCAACCCCCACAGAGGACGGCTGTGGTTCTTAATCTAATCCACGACAATGTTAACTGCTGTATTATTCTCCACTCCAAACACATACTTAAATTTTTGATTTCTTTTTATTTCTGTAGGTGTGTAAAGTTGGCTGCAAGGCTCCTATAGCAATGATCTCCTCCTGTGGGATGATACCTGGAAATCCATATCCTAAAGGCAGACCCAGTTTGGTTACCGGTACATTTCCTGTAAGTTGGTTCAA
>JAUESF010000006.1:12789742-12803675 GCA_032274765.1 Malacoctenus tetranemus
CCCAATTGTGACCAGCTTTCATGTAAGAGTTCTTGCAAAGCAAAGCAAAGCAAAGCAAAGCAAAGCAAAGCAAAGCATGACAGCCAGTTTTGAGTTGCTCTAACTGTATGATTATTGCTTCTATAAGTGAGGTGTTTTTTGGACTCACACTTACAGACTCATACCTGTTAACCGATGTAAGTTTAACTGGACTGTTCGCTGTTCAGCAAATATACAATAAAGGATGTACCTTGCACCATGCAATTGATATATGGGGTTATTCTTTTTGAAATAGCTTAATGATGCACAATGTTGAAATATTAGCTCACTTACTCTGCTTTATTGTAAAGGTGGCATGATATGGTGCCACCTCAATTTTGATTGCTCAACATCCATGAAGGAAAGTTGGCTTTTTTGTCACTTTGCAGACTGTCAGTTTATTTACCATGCAAGGCAAAAGATCGCTTTAAAAACTCTTACACTTGCAATGTTCATTCTCAATCTTCAAAAAGAATTATAGCGATTAAAATTCACCACAACACAAGCCCTTTTCAAATCTTTTAATACTGTGTTCTCCCCCCCAAATAGTACAAATAAAGGTATCAACATACTGTGTATACATTACATTGATGAACTATTTCATTCCTCGTCGTCTAGGTGGTCTAGGTCTCCTACGCTACGGTTACATTTCGACCATCACAAATCCAGAGAGAGAAAAAGAAGAGAGAAGGAGAGCGAGAAACAGCAAAGACAGTAGAAACATGCTTCTATTTACTCTATTGATGCACTAAAACACAAAATGTTAATGTATTTACATTCGAACATACAATCAGTGCCAGGACAAACAAAATCCAGCAAACTTTGTCTCTGGACCAAATCCCAAAGAAGTCATAGTATAGCTTACCTCCACATGTCCAAATTGTATGGCTGAAAGTTGAAAAGCCTTGAAAATGAAAAGGCTACAGTAGCATCTAAATATCAACGTGGATGTTTTTGTTCCCTAAAGAATGCGATGATTTGCCCATGTTAGCTTGTGGGGAGCTTGGATCCGGTGCTACATTTCAAACTGCTGCTGCTGCTACGCGGTTGACAAATGGGAGGTCCTCTATACTACACAAAACCACATGAACGACTCGTATAAAATGCAGTCACTCCGTTTTTTGACATTCAGCGCATAGTAGAGCCACAGATGTCCACAGGACACATTGTAGGTTCATTTCAATACCAGTTCATAGTTTAGAAAGCAGAGTCCATTCGAAAAGTGAAGTTTTCATTTACGATAAAGATTGGTGACTTTACGCTGTCATTTGTAAACAATGGTTTGGTTGCATCCTTGGAGACGGTGCTGTTTGCACCTGAAGTGACCTTTAAGAGGACCCTAAAGAATCATTCAACAATGTGGGTGAGCTATAACCATAAACATCTGAGAACACAGTGACGTTCTGACTGGTAAATTCTTACAATTGGTCGTTATGCAAAGACATTCTCCAAAATCATTGTTGTAGGTACAAAATCAGTGACAATTGAGATACACCTCTCGAATTGTTTGCTGTAGCTACTTAACATTCTTTTGTTTAAGAGCATTTAACCCTGTGCACGCGTCATACAAAAGAAATCTCAAAGGATCCGTGAAAAGAGCCACTTTTTTACTTCTTCACGGACTCTAAAAAATGCTGGTATCGCAAGTTTTTCGTCAATGAAAAGACCCCAAAAACTCAGAGGTGTCGTCCTTCACATGCTGGTAAAAGGTCAAATGTTCGTCTGTAACGTAGCAGAAGATGCATTCAAGGGGTGTTGCAAATAAGATACAAGAATCTGTGCCAGGCATCAAAGATAACCCCCCCCACCCCACCTCTTCCACCCCCCACCCCCCATGCATCTATCTAACTATTAACAATATTACATTAGTTTCTCAGCTAAACTCGTGCCCCCCGTTCTCAATCAGACTGACTTAGCTTGCACCCCTCCTGTCACGTTTATACACAGTCTGAAAAGCTTCGGCTTTGTTTGTTTGTTTGTTTGTGTGTGTTTGAGCAAATCACTGTATAGTTTTGAATGCTGACTCTAAAGTCAGAGCAGAGACTCAGACCCTGAGGGTGTGTTAGTTGTAAGAATACAGTACAGGAGGCAGCAATAACATACTGTGTGCTAAAAATAATTGTCATTTCGTGAACTGATAGTGGGTTAATCTATTGTGTTTTATACAAATGGAAAATCATCTTGGGAAATACAAGTTTCTGTTGGGAGTTTATACAAAAGAAAGGGGTAAAGTATTTCTGATGTAAATTTAGAAAATAATTCCCTGAACGATATATTCTTGCACTCTGATAATTCAGTGTTGTTCTCAAAAAAGTTTACAGGTTGAAGAAGGAATACAAAGTGTCCTTAGAGATCCAGAATAAGCTATGAAGAGGTTAACAAGGTTCAGAAAGTTCTACACTTATCTAGTACATCACAAAGAGGTAAAAAGAGGGTTATGGTGTCTTTTAAAAAAACCAAACTTACATAGCTTATAGACATGTATTACAAGAGAATCCCCTGAAGACACTTTATGTGCAGTTGAACGCAAAAGTCTGTACACTTAGAGAGTAACTACAATCCCAATTGACCCATCTCACAAATGAGTTACTCAAAGTCTGAAGAGTCTGAGGTGAAACACTTTAACACCCTGTTGGACAAAATTCTGAGCAACTATAAATTTATCAAACTTTTATTCAAATCAATTAAGCCTGATTGAACCACCCGCACCTACATTTTTCTATTATTATCATTGTTTTTAGTTTAATTCATTCAATTTAGGTACATTTTTTGGTTTGATATACAGCAGAAAAAGAAAAAAGAAAATTAACAAAATAAACAAAAAAATAGCTATTTTCAATCTGTCAAGAAAACACAAAAAAAGATTAATTGTTTTAGATAAAATGAAAGCAAATAAATGTATTAAAATATGACAAAATAGTTAGGTAGAAGTGGTTAATTTTTATGAATATCAAGTTCCACAAAATCTTGCAGAAATCTACATCTGCACCACCAAACAGATGGTACCGCATTACATTTCTATTTCTTGCAAATATATTTGCGTTTCTTTGTTCCAGACATCAAATTTGCCTAATTTCTTTCTCAAAACCTACAGAGGAGTGCAAAACTTTTGCAAAAAACTGATCAAAAAGTCAAATAATCAGCAGTTCATCTTCTTCTCTTGGGGCATGTAACATATTCCACTTGTGTCCCACTATTAACATCTCCGAACCCACAAACATAATCGATCTCTATCACACCTCGCCCTTAATATATAGACAGATCACAGCAATAAGTTTCACAATAAAACTGGAAGACTTTCACAGTACATGCTTGCTTAAGGAGCAAAATACATGTAACAAATAAATAAAATAGCAACGTCACATCTTAAGGAAACTCCACTGACGTTTGGAACAGAGATTCCTGTGCGAGGTTCACCCTCCGTCCCCACTTTTGAGCTTCTGGGTGGCGGCGTTATGTTTGTTGTTGTTGCTTTCGAGCTACAGACACAACAGACTGCACATTCACATTGAGGTAAATACAAAATGGCAGACATAGTTTTTGCAAGATGACCTGAGAGATCGAAAGTGAAGGGTAGCTCGTGTGCGGAGACGCTGTCGGAAGACCTGGGAAGGTTCTTAGAAACAAAACGAATCAAAACAAAACAAAAAAACAAAAAAAGAGCAAGGTTGTCTTTGTATTTCTCAGGTTCAATGGCCGGGGTTCCAGATAGGGCTGTCAAAATGGTGCCCACTAAACTAATTACAAAGTTGTAAATAAACCTTGAGTACATTGTGAAACATCATTTGCTTCGATTTTACAAACAAATTCTATTTCCAAAGTCCCATTACAAGTAAAATGTTGGTCATTTTCTGCTGGTGTGGCGGCAGGACCGAATATAAGGCGCTTTGTCGAGAATTTTCTTTCTAGATGAAAAAGAGAAACTAAATCCAGCTGAACGAGCTCTCAGTTTACAACTCGTCTTGCATCATTCGAAGCGTAACCGGTTTTAAAAAAAGCAAGCAAATCCCAATGAAACAATATAGCTTATTTTACCAAGAACACCACCATGTAAACGTACCAGAGTATTGTGTTTTGGTCACGAGTGTGCTACTTTGCATCTGTGTCGTTGTACGGTGGACTGTGCAGGGCTCATGACGACCCACGCAGGAGGGATTTAACAACACTGTGTCGCTATAATACATTATTTACAGATTCCAAGATTCTGTAAAGTAGAGGGGAATTACAGTCACCTCTCTGCAGTTTTACACGACAGTGCGTATGTATTGGTTTATGTCTTGATGAGTGTGTTTCATGTGAATGCTGCCCTCTAGAGGTGGTTTGGAAGTTCAACTCTGTCGACCTTGATGATTTTCTTTTTCAGTGATGACTGAAAATGTATTATTTTCTATGTACAAGAAAGCTTAGTGAAAAAAATGTAGATGGAAGGAGAATTAAAGCCAGTGTTCGATGAAATGACTCAGAAAGGAAGAACTTATCTGTGTAAAGGACTGACGCAAGCGTTTGTATTGCAGCGACTGGCTGAAGCTCTGTGTGTCGGAGTGCACGGGCCAGGGGAGTAATTCTGATTGGCTGCGGCTCTGTGAGTGGGCGTGGCCGGTCCAGGGGAGAGATTCTGATTGGTGGCGATCCTGTGAGACGGGGAGGAGTACTGGGTCTGCTGGGGACAGCCGAGGCAGTGAGTGGGAGAGTCACAGCCGGCCACGGGTGAGGAGGAGAAGAGAGGGGACGTGGGGATGGGGGAGGTCGAGAAGGAGCGGTGCAGAGGGGAGGAGGCGGGCGACATGAGGGGGCTGGTCTGGAGGCGCCACAGCAGCTCCTCATTGTTGCGGCTCAGACGCTTCTTCTCAGTGTTCTCCTTTTCTACAGACTCCTGCAGGTTTGCGTTCTCCTCCGAAAGTTGCCTGATGAAAAGCAGCACAGAGGACAGTCATGTTTCCATTACACACGGTGTAACATGTTATGTAACCGCCTGTAATGTTCCGGTGACGACTGGACGCCAAATACCACCTACAGTTGGAATTGTGAAGTGGACTGTACATAAGGAGCAAATGATTTTCATTCAACAGCCCAGTTTTAACACCATTTACTGGACCCTTACTAGGACCCTGGATAGTAAAGACTGTGATGAGTGTTACCTGGATAAGGCCAGGTTCATTTCAATGCGCGCTTTCATATCTTCATTCTGCTGCTGCAGAATCTGGACTTTCTCCTCGAGGAACACGTTCTTTTGGGCCTGCTCAAAATCACACAAGCACAGCACAATCTTTCATTCTCCGGACACGCGTGACTCTGCTCAATGAAGACACACTGTGTACTTGCAATTCAATATGTGTTGATACGGAAGAACGGGCTTATTTGAGCCTAACCACTTTCTCCAGGTCAGAGATCTTCAGCTCTTGCTGGTGTATCTGTTGGTTCTTCATTTCCACAACCTCCTTCAAGCTCTTCAGGTCTTGCTCAATGTGCTGGTATGGAGCTAAAGCATCCTACCGTGAAGAAAAGACACAACAACAAATATAAAAGAGGCCCCAATGACACCGTGAGGGACATTTGTTTATGAACTGAATTAATTCGCTCACAACTATCTGTTCATCTGTGCTCCTCCTCAAAGCCTCCTCAAAGCGTTTGGCTTTGTCTCTGAGGCTTTGGTTTTGAAATGTGAGCGTGTCCACTTGATCCTGAACAAGCACATGCACAGAAGCACAATGAAATGAATTGCATCAAAAATTCACATTTGCAAAGAAACAAATAGTGTGTAAATATCTTCGATGGTGGCGTACCTGTAGAGAAAGTCTGAGTTTGTCGAAATCCTCCTCCAGAAGAATCTTTTGTTGTTCATGAGCTTTTCTCAAGTCTACATCAAGATTCAGGAGAACAAAGTTGGAGTTATTTACCAGATTTCCTTCATTATTTTGAGTTAAAACGATTTATGTTCAGACCTCTCATGGTGCGGGCGTGCTCCTCGTGCAGTGTTGCCATGGTGATGTTATGCATGTCTCGGAGCTCCTGAATGGCTGCCCGCTGGCTGACTGTCATCTCCTCCATCTGACGCAGCCACACACAGACAACCAAGCACATTAAAGTTGTAAAACGGCTGACGTGATTTTTTCATGCAGACGATCAGACTCTCCTCCCACGATGCTTTGCTCCCACCTGCTCCTGCTGCTGCGTTCTCAGCTCCTCCATCTCGGAGCGATGCTCGGCCCTCAGGTGCTCAGCCTCTGCCGAGTGGCACTTCCTGAGGCTCTCCTCCACCGCGGCCAGCTCCGCTTCCTGCTGCAGCTGGAGCTCCTGCAGTTCCCGTTCAAATGCCACCTCCAAGGCTGTTTTTTCCCTGTGGAGTCTCTCCCAACGAACGGAGTTGGAGGCTGTGGATGAAACACATTATATTGTGGGATATTTTTTGTGCTGGGTATTTGTGACTGCACAGACTGTTCAGGATTTTTTACAGTTTCCGGAAGAACAAAGATTGAGAACCATTAATGACTTATACTTCATTTGAAAAATCTTTTTTTTTTTAACAATCAAATTTAGTGGCACTAATCGAGCAACAAAGTGGATGAAACCTTGATGACTTTGCTCCCACTCACCCATTTCCTCTCTAATCCTTTGCACTTCCATGGTCAGTTTCCTTTGATTTTCTTCTGTAGTCTTATTCTGGACACCAAGCATGACATTTATTTTGACAGAGTACAACAACAAAGAGCTGTGATCTCATTCAAAGAACAAAAACAAACTCTTGAATGTCAGAAAGTGAACCTTCAAACCAAGCAATCTTCCTACCTGTTCAGAAAATGTTTGAGAGGGTTAAATGAGACGTAGCATGAATCTATAATCTTGTACAAATCTGCAGTGGCTGTTATGTCTGACATGATCCAGCAGGGGGAGCTCAAACCAACCCAACCCGGGCCCCTACTCACACTATTCTTGTCTTTTATATCTACACCAAGGGCCACAGTTCCCAGACAGTGACCATAAAGAAACCAGACAGTCCCCCGGCAGTCTGGCAGCAGTATTATAGCTACAGCACCTGAGAGGCTGAATCATCCCACCAGACACCGAGCAGGATGATACCAGCTCGGCGACACACTGAACTCTGGAGGACCTCTCCTACAGTCACGATTTACTCTCGCTGTTCATTGACCATGCAGTGAGTCTCACCTCATGGTGCTGAATACTGTATGTGCTCCAGTGCTCATGCATGTGCATGGGAGGGAACATGTGGTTTCGTATAGCAAGTTCAGCTTGCGAGTAAAAGCAATGATTTGGGCAATTTGCTGTGAATGTGAAAGACGTCAAACTGAGGCACAAAACCGAGGTAATGATGATGTTTCAAACTGAAGGAGATTCAGGCCAAGCAAATATTTGAAAAAAAATGTCTGTGTGCATTGCAGAGCTGTGAATAAATCGAATCAAGGATGCATCTCAGTATGGACAATGGAGATTATAAATTTAGGCACAGAAATCCAGACTAATCTGCCACCGTGGCGCTGCATAAAACAGCTTACGGCGACGCACCGTCCCTCTACAGGATGCACTCGAAACGAACTCATGACGGAAACACAAGGAGATGAAATTAAAAGAGATCTGAGCGTCCTTTTTGATGAAAAGCCAGCATGCTGTGGATCGACCAAAAAAGGAAAAATCGATAATCCTTTCATCATCGAATCGCAATCTGAATTGAATCATCAGAAACATGAAGATTTCCACCTTTACATATAACTGCATTCTTGGTTTGTACACTGGCATTTCTGTTCACTCCACCTTGAGGCAGTAATGCTGAGTGGTTATGATGAAGGCTTCCAGACCAAGGGAAGTCTTCCTCAGCTCGTCTCGCAGAGCTTTTAGCTGCTTCTCCTGCTGTTCACAGCGTCCCTGAAGCCGCTGGACCTGTGAGACACATAATGAGACGGAATGAAACGTAACGACGCGAGCTTGGAGTGCTGCATCCTCTCCCGATGTCTCACCTCCTCCCGTTGCTCTTGCTTCTCTTTCTCTTCGGCCTGCCTTTCTCTCTCTTTCTGCTGGGCCTCCTCCTTCTCTCTCTGCAGGTTCTCCTGCTGTTCTTGCTGCAACCTCAGGGGGCCCACGCGGCGAGGTGACCCTGCCAGAGCCGACCCCCGGACCGCCGCTGCAGGTCGCAGTCCAGACTGGACTGGAGGTTTCAAAAAAGGGGAAAAAAAGGGGTTGGAAAACATCGTGATTCCATTTCTATTTCTATCAAAGAAAAAAAAACATTATAGAAGTATGAAACCAAATATAAAAAGGAAAATTATGGGATGTCTTACACATGTCATTAATTAGTCACAGACTAATTCTGGGACATATCTAGATCTAATAATGCAACTGATGTAGATTAAATCAGGGGAGATTCGACCTGATCTACTGCTAATGACTACGTTCACATGATAAATGGCTGCGAGTTAATTGAATCTCCTCCACAGAGGAAGCCAAAGGCTGATGCCTCTGCTGCTGTTCCTCATGATGGGCCATCTACTGATGAATGAGATTGTTATCAAGTAATGATTGAACACAATCAATAATCGTCTATGGACACTGGTTCAGCACACACATACTGGTGTATGAGATGTGATGTGTTTATGTGTAAACATGGCATTGCATTACAGTAACAGCTTTGTCCATTAGCAATGGAGGCAATTTAAAGGCTAGACAAACAAGAACAAGCAATTTTTCCTTCAAGGGGCACGACCATTAGCTCGTGGTTGACACACAGGCGAGCCGATTAACCTCTGTGTGAGTCACCACGTCATGCGTTGAGAACACCTTGTGTACCAGACTATGAAACTGCGTCATGCAGCTTTTCAGATCACCCATTTCCCTAAAAATTCACACATGCTGACAAATTGGCCTGCCAGCATAAAAGGCTGCGCACGGCGAATGAAATCTCTGTGGTTCCAAATCACCTGCCTCAACCATATCATTCAGGCCTACTGAGGCATAAGGGAGCTGTCTCCATGACAACGTGAGGCTGGGCTTTGGGGTGCGGGGTCCCAGGTAATGAGTGAGGAATCAGTTAGAGGGAGGAGGGTGAGAGGGCGGGGGATAAAATGAGGGCGGCGGGCGCTGAGAGAAAGAGAGACGAGTTTACAGGCAATGAACTCGCTGAGGGGCAAGTGGGTGGAGGAGAAGTGTCTCGGGTGGGGGTGGGGAGGGGGGGGGGGCTACAAGCAACTTACACTGAAGGTATAAAACCAACATAAAGGAAATCCAGGCATTGTTTCCTGTGTTCAAATTGTGAATGTCAGCAGAAAAGCCTCATTAGGATTCCCAGTTACCAGTTCCTGATAAATACCATCTTTTGCAGGCATGCGCACATTCCCACATTCCCCCCATGTAACAGGACATCTGTAGGTTCCAGTTGAAAGGTTAGAGAGAGGATAGTGAATACCAAATGAGCCTAAATGGGTGTGAGTGAAGGCAGCATGCAGATGACAGCAGAGCGCTTGAGGGATGAGGAATAATGATGCAAGAAACAAAGGGAGGAGAGGACGACGCTCGACCTCGTGGAGAGCATATACCTCAAGTGTGCGTCATTATAGCTTGTCAGGCTGCAGTCATGAATGGCAGTCTCATTTCAAAACAAGGCTTTTTTTCCTGCTCCAGAATAATTTCCAACTAACAGTGACGCTAAATGCTATTAGCATTATCAGGTCTCAGCAAACCGTAGGAAAGACTACATTACAGAGAGCTGCAGAGGAGAAGAAATGTGTTTATTTTGTGACTTGTGTGGGAGCAGATAAGATCCAGGACGAAACAAATAAGTTGCTATAAAGATAGCAGAGGCTTGGTGGGAAGAGTGAGGCCTGAGGAGATGTGCATCACCCTCAGAAGGAAACGACTGGAGGTCCTGCGCGATCCCAGAAGGAGGCTGCGCTGCCAGCACAAGGAAATTACACGCACGGCAGGTGTTGTTTGTGTGAAAGAGCGGGTGCACTCAGTTTGCGTTGCCCTTTGTGTTCTAACCCGAAGAATTATCTGTTTGAAGAGACCTCGATCTCTTTTGGTGTTCTGAGGCCGGCGTGTGGAGCTGGACTCCATCCAGAGGTGCACTTTATATTATGGGTTCAGCTGTAAATCCACACCGATGACAATGCTTGAAAAAAAAGCTTAGTAATATCATCTTGAATTATTAAAATAAGAATAAGAATGTTAACTACTATCTGCTAAGACAAAGGGTTATTTATTTAATACAAAAAAGGGCGTCTCTGTCATGTAAAAATGATCCTTCAGCTCGTTTTAATTGAATTGGTACAAAGGCTTCTAACATTGTAAAGGTGTTCCCCCCTCAATGAACTAATAACCATTGTTTTGTTGATGTTGTGTTGAGTATTTGTCGGTACATCTCTGTGCAATGCTGGAAGGAAAACGACTCACCGGGTGACTGAGGCTTCGGAGGAACGACAGCCAGCCTCTTCGGGGAGGACGGGAGGGAACGCGTGACCTCTGAACTCTTCTGAAACTCCTTCCTGCCGACTGAAGCCAACGAACGAGAGAATGTGAATTGCGTTCGCTTGATTCATCATGTCAGCCAACTCCCTCGCATGGAGCTTTAAGCCAACCGTCTCTCCTCATCCTCCTTTTCCCCCTTTTCCTAGTTCTCTGCTGCTTTTTCTCCTCTGCTAACTTTTTCAATCTTTCTGTTACGCTTCTGCTTTCATCTCCAGCTATCTCCCCTCCTGCTGTGTGCTATAACTATGTCCCTCAGGACCTCGGGTCAAAGAGAAGCAGAGCATACCAGGAGAGATGTGCCCATCACCTCCTCCCCTCTTTGTGGCATTACACACTTTGTAGTCAAGACAGGCAACAATCAGGAGCTCTGAGTATTTTATTTATGTTGTTTCTCACCTCTCCCACGTCTGCTCTTGCGTTTCACATGAAATCTGTTGCAGCATTGGTGAAGAGCGTGGGTGTTTAGGTAAGTACTTCGATTGAAAACAATTAAAACGATACGTGTTACGCAAAACCTCGAGATGAGGTGAGGTAGAGAGGAAAAAGAGGAACAATAAAAGTGACAACGGGGAAAACACGGAGAGAGAGAAAGTTTCAAGGGGTGGAAGTCTCGGAGAGCAGAGAGGGAGAAAGAAGCTAATTAGCACTATTATGAGAGAGAAGCCTCTGATCCTGAACAAATCCCCATATAACCCGAGAGAGAAACTGTGTATGTGTATGTGTTTTCGTTGCGTGTCTGTGTGTGTTCAGTGTGCATGATTTGATGCAAATGTGGCTCTCAGAGTGACTCCTTCCCACCACGCTGTCACATCACACCATCGCGCTGTAGAAGCAACCTGACGAGACGTACCACGGCCCATCCGTCTTCTCCTCCTGCCTCGTGTAGACGAAGGTCACAGCCGACGCGCCCTCAACAGGTTGCTCATCAACTGCGGCGCTAACACTGAGAGACGCCACACCTCGACCCCACCCCCCAAATAGGAGTCACCCATTAACCTGACACACATCTTTGGATTGTTGGGGGTGAGGCCGGAGTACCCGGAGAACACGCATGCCTCCAAAAAGTGCAGACCACCGTTCCAGTGCACCACTGCGTTGCCCCAGAGAGAGTGTTAAATCATGCATGAACTATTGACGTGTGGAAAATCGAATGGTCAGCGAATACTACGATCACTTGTGCAGCTGTTTAATTTAGCATGCTGCAGTTTCCACTGACACCCTTTTGTTACGTTTTGCTCGCACGCTCTGTCGTCTCGCCTCTCTCACTGAGGTGCGTTGAGATTTTCCGCCTTATAGACTTTTTCACACCCCGTTTTGTGATAAAAAGCACAACAATTCATGTGTTTCCAGACTTGTTTCAGAGTCCAACCTTGTATTCAGCAACAGCGTGTTGGCTTGCAGTCCGTGCTCTCTCCTCTCTGTCCCTCCTTACAGAGTTTCTGGCCGTAGCAGAAAGTTTAGAGTAGCTTTGTGTTGCCTGTTGTCTGATGTTTTTTGCGGCTCCCTGGTGTTGTCCTATTATACTCTCTCTAACTATCTTCTAACCCCCAACCAGTAAAGGCAACAACCTGCCAACTCTGAGCTTGGACCTTCTGTGGGCATTTTTCTGTCTACACATACACCAGTGTTTGCTCATGGAACAACTCAGTCGCGATCAACTTCTTGAACAGGACTTCCAATTTGATGACTTGCGACTGAACGTTCGGCGCCAACTGCGCCCAACAGGTTTGACGGTGCTCTCTTAAACTTTAGTGCATTTAAAGTTTCTGTAGCACACAGAGAAACAAAAAGAAAAAGGAATCCATGTCATGAAAAGAGCAGCGTCTGTGCATGACTTGCAGTTCGACCAAGACTTTCGTCATTAATTATTGACAGCTTGGATTCCAAATCACCTCAGGGCACACGGGTGAGAGACGCTTTCTCAATGCCACGACACTGTCTGCATCCCAAACACACGGAGACTCAAGAGAACCTGTTGCCAAATCGTACTGATGTCTGGTCTGCTCTGTTGAATAAAATACTTTTACACTGTTTTAGGACATGAAAGAAGAATTAAATGGGATGTGTTTTCCTTCTTATTCAGATATCTTATGAATGAGACATTGTGTGCTCCGACACAGCCTCTGGTATTAATTCAATGTGTTGAACTGTAGCTCTACATGAAAGGCATCACTGGTAATAAGCTGTTCACATTAGCATCAAATATGTCAGGTGTGACCCAACAAGAGTGTTAGCATTTATCAGCAACGGAGTGTCGAAAACATACTAAATGTGAGGCGTACTTTCCTGCGCTTACCTTTTGCTTCCAATGCTAAAATAGTCTTTTAAGCTCTTTGATCATGTCTCTTTTTTAAACATTTCCCCTGGCATGATGAAATGCTGCCATCACAGGCAGGAGCTCACTGGATTATTGGCTCCAACAACGAGCGCTTTAAAGTCACTTTCACCCTTAAAACATCTCAGTATAATCTCCAAGTGAGTTTGTAAGCGAAGTCAAGTGTTCAAGAGTTGAGTTAGTGCCTTTCAGCAAGCCAGAAAAATTATTTTCAACAAGCCCTGAGAGCAGACCCATGTGCTCAGCTAGACGAAACACTGTATAGGGAGGCAGGCTTTACGAGTGCTCCCATCTGGTAACAAACCCTCTGCTTCTTCTGCCTTGACGTTCCCCATATTGATTTGTTTATTGATGGGGCACAGTATTTTGTCTGGTCACCACATATGTGAAAACAGAATGGTGCAATTGTACACAATCTGTTTGTGTTGGGAAAATGCATCTCCAGATTTGTATGTAAATTATTTGGCCCCCTGAAAATCCTAAAATTAGATTTAAGAGAGAGTTTTCTTTCACAGTTTCACATTGTGAGTGCAAAATATGTGCATACTCAAACTGTAAGAGTTCAACTTTTAAGCTCCTTCAAACAATATACTCTGAGGCAGCTTAATCAGTTCCACACAAACATATGCTGACCTCCGGGCGAGCTCCTCGGCTGGGGGGGCAGGTAGCGCCGGGGCAGGGCTGGGGTGGATGGGGGCTGGAGGCTGTTGCTGCGACATGCCGCCACTCTCTGGTTGTCCGTTGGCGTATTGCTGGTGGTCACTCTGTGAAGCGGGGGCTCTTCACTCACGCTCAGACCTGAAATTTAACACAAAAAAACAAAAACACATCACTTTAGCTGATAAGTTTTTTTATTTTCATCTTTCTGTTTATGGTCAGATGACAGTCAGAGTTTTTTTTGCTCTTAGAGTTTCCTGTGTATCCGTTGCCAGGTCTTCTCCCCACTCACAGTTGCTCGCTGTGTTTCTTTCAGTCTGGTCGGGATGTGCTGTGTCCAAATTTAGGTTCACTGAAGTGAGAAATGGTTTGCAACCCCGAGGTCACACTCTCAATCTTTCTGATCCAAACCGAGGAACAGCATGCTCATGTAGCACACGCACACGCACA
>JAUESF010000006.1:12816327-12827226 GCA_032274765.1 Malacoctenus tetranemus
AAAGAAGAAAGAGGGAGACAATGCAAGCAGCACACAGAGTCCCCAGACTGCTTTCCAATTCAGACCCTCTTGAAATGAGTCACACTAATGCATTGTTGTGCCACTTGCTTCATACGATAAACCTGCAAAACTAAGCATCGCATACTGATGCAGTAGCCCTCAACAGTGCTTATATTTGAGGGTGCTTCATGACTGTGAGGGCCAGGTGTTCACCTGGACTCGAGCCACGGCAAAGATTTGAATAAAACCACTTTATGAGGAAAAATTTTCATCCATTGGCCAAGGACGCCTTAACCTTAGAATTATGTAAATCAGGAGCTGGGACAGTCAATGTAACAGGCAGCTGGAATAAGCACTGTAATGACCAAACCCATTTTAATCACAGCCCAAGGTGAGGTGTGACAACCTGCATGGGTTCCCCTCACAAAGCGTTAAATTGCATGTTATTAAACGTAATACTTGGGTGCATTGCAATCTCTGCGCGAAAAAAGAGGGGGGCTTCACTGCTATGAATACAAGGGGGACGTTAAAGCTTCAACTTGCGGGAGTTATGATTGTTTTAAAACAAATGTGTTGTCATAGAAATGGATGATTCCTCATCATCAAAACAATGGAGCTATGAATCCGCACAGTAATTATTCGGGTCATTAGAGCAATTTGACAGCTATACAATGGCTATACAGCGGGAATACTCTCGAGGAAAGATGAAGTTGCAATTAACATTGTGAATTGTGCAAAACTGTACAAAAAGTAGTGCTTTAAAATCCTCAAATGTAAAATAATAAGAGCAAAATTTACAGAAATCCTTACGGACACAATGTATACACAAGGAAAAACACGTATGCTCACAATGCTGATCAATCCTTCACATCTACAGACATGTTATCTGTCAGCTGGTGTTTATTCATGCCGTGTGTGCACGTGTGTGTAATGCAAGCATGATTCCAGCAGGAGGATACTGACGTGACTTAAGCGTTAATTGGCTTGCACTTCAAAGCTCGTCGTTCCCAGAGGGGCCAAGCAGCGCGGAGATAGTCTGAATATGTATTAACAGGGATTATGATAAGAAAAGCCCCAGCACATCATAACATCATGCCCATCACTCTCTGCATGTGCAGTTTTGTGGCCATGCACGTGTGTGCAAGTGTAGACTGTGTGTTCATGTATTGCTCCGGTTCTTTTTTTTTTTTTTTAACGGTGCCCGGGTAATCACACAGTCAGGGAGAGAGCAGATCAAATATGCATGGGGGCGATAAATGGCACAGCCTTCCAGCCGTGTGCTGGGTGATGAGAAAATTTCATACTTCAATATCCCATTGACAGTCGAGGTGTAACGTAAATGTGAGTTCAGCAGTCAGAAGTGGTCTCTGAACCATCTGAATAAGAAATGGGGCAACGTGTGAGGGAAAAAAATGTGAGCAGGCTATTACTTGATGATTTGTTTTTTTGTTTTGTTCAAGGCAGAGCTGTGGAGCTGAGCGAGTCCCCCCCCCCCTTAGAGTGTTTCTCAAAGCCGTCCAATCAGAGCAGACAAAGTTAATCTCTGAGAATGCATTTTAATGAGCCGCCTTCATCTCGGGCCAAAAAGGTCCCACAAGTGCACGTCGTTGCTCGGGAGATGAAAGATAAAGCAGAACTGTAGTTTGTCAAATTCGAAAAAGCTACAACATATGTTTAGATGGGGGGGAAAAAAAGGTACTTCCATATGGCGACCTCACTATGTCCTGTTAACACATTCAAAAACATGCTGTCAGAGAACATACCTGCGCTATCTTGGCCTTTCTGGCTGGACGCCGGGCTGACAGGTTGGACAGGCTGGCTGAAGACCAGTGCTGATTTCTGACCTTGACTGGGTCCTCTGGCCTTTGCGGTGGCTGCGGTGGTCCTGGTGACAGCTCCCAGGCCCAGGCGCAGACCTCTGCCAGAGCGCAGGAGACTGCCGCTCCCGCCTGCCTGGGCGGCCGTCCTGCTCTGCAGCGCGTCCTCGCCAGAGCCGCTTTTGAAACTGATAGATCTTCCCACCTGCAGGAGAAAATCATTGAAATGATTCAAAAGGTGCCATCAATCAGCCGAATTTCGACACTTTGAGGGTTATGTAATCACTCACAGATGACAGAACATGTCAACCTTCATAACAATTTCTGAAACCCTCAATTTTATGTATGCTGAGGTGGTTTATGTTTTGCCCGTGGTAGTTTTTCATATTCTAGCATTGGAGCTTTGTGGTTAACTACGAAAGCATTGCTGTTTTCTGTGATGTGCATGTGTTTGATTGATTCTCTTACCTAAATGATGTATGCCATATAAGTCTAAATAAATGTGATGCATCATGCTGATTGTTTGCTAAAAACAGGCTTTGATAACCAACACTTGTTTTCCTCAGATCTCGTGTTATTTTTTTTGATCACGACTAAAAGCGATAAACAATCTCTTGAAACACAGAGCGCAGCAAATCAAACCTAATTACCTCTTGGAGAAAAATGTAACTCATTCCTGCAGGGAGCCTGGGCTCCATAAAAGTGAACTATTCAGTAATGGTGTATCTCTATAGCACGATAGCACAGAAGGCAAAATGCTATCATACATGCGATGTCATATGAAGCCTGGTCTTGCCCCCGTGGGCTTTGCACTTCAGCAAGCATTAAATATTTATTTCCACAAGTCCGTGTTTCAACGGCGCACAAGTGTGAATGTCAGATGAAGCTGTTTAATCAGAATCAATAAGGGATGAATTCAAAGCGATAATGAGCAACTCTTCTGAGAGTGTGAAGAAAATGCGAAAGATTCTGTGATTAATTATACATGGTGACTGATTTATGAGCTTGATCCAGAGAAAATTAGACAACAGAAAAAGGGTTGATAACGCACCTAATATGCACAACACACGATAGACTGTTTGCTGCATGCAGATACAGTAAGATAATGAAGCTTTTCCCTTGTTTGAGTGTTCAAGTCTGCACTCGATCTGAGCAAACTGTTTCCAGACAGTTCAGACAGGAACCTATATAGGAACTCTCGAATGAGACACCGAGAAATATTCATGAAGTGAAACATTTCAGACGAGAGATTCAGAGTCAACGACTCACCTCTGATTGTGTCCCGTAGAAGTTGTCTGCCTTGCTGCCCAGTTTGGGCGGGGCGGTGTGGCTGTGTGAGTGTGCAGGGGGGACAGTGTTGGTGTGTCCAGGAGCCCTGATGTTCCTGCTCTGCACGCCGGGTGGGAAAACGCTTGTCTGCATCTCTTGCTGGTACTTGTCGTAGAGCAGATTAGAGGCACTCAGAACAGGGGCCGCCCGGGTTTCGGGATCGGACTTGTACGGGTCTTTCGGTGAATCCTTTGAAGAAGCAGACGTCTGGCTGGTAACGTATGTGGAGAGCCTGGATGGTAGCGAGGATACCTGATAGGGGCCGTCCGCGGCCTGAGGCTTGAACTGAGGATTCTTGCGGACATAAGTGATGATTTTGGGGCGAACACCTTTCGGTTTGAGTTTGGGTGACGGCGAGCTTTCTTTGGGGGAGCTGTGGGACGAGTTGGGGGAGCTCTGCTGTTTGCTAAGAGGCGCTTTTGGGATTCCACTTGTGCTTACATTAGTTTTGACTGGCGCTCTCAGGCAACTGTTGCCATAGCCCTGAGCTGACGCCGGGAGAGCAGGGTTGTATCCTGCCGGGATGTGTCTAACCACTCCAGGGACGTTCCTGGAAACGAGGTACATAGAGGGTTGCCTTCGTGGTGAGCCCTGGGGCGTCCTGAGAGGGGAGTGCGGAGGGGTAGATGACCTGGATTCAACCCCGGTCCTATTGGGACTGGAGCAGTTCCTTCTGTATGTGAGCTGAGTCTGGGGTCTCTTATCAACGGTGGAGAGGTTCAAAGGACCGGAGCTGTGTCGTGCCATAGCTGCTGGCTGTTTTTCACCTTGCGGAGCCTCCCTCTGGGGCGCCTGGTTAGGTTGCCTCGGTTGAGAGACTCCTGCTGTGTTGTACAGGTGGGAGAAATCTGATGGTTCACGTAAGGATGATTTTATAAACTTCCCCCTCGCCCCATTACCCTGTGACTCTAGAGTCGGTTTGAGGGGCTGCGGTGTTTCGGTTTGCTGGACAGAGGACTCGGGAAGGCTCCTCGCTCTTCCCATCTCTGTCTGACAGAGAGGTCTGACCAGTTGTTGCCGGCGTGGTGGCAGCACCCTCTCCTCGAATCCAGCCTTTCTCCTTTGGCCCAGCCCCCCATCAGAGCACAGCCCATTCTTATGGTGACTCCCTTCCTCCTGCGTTTGACCCTGGATGCTGTACTGAGAATAGCCGTGTTTCTCCTGAGAACACATCGCTGGCAAGTTCTGATTTGCATCGACAGGACCCGCCTTTTTTCTCGTTTGAGCTGAGGTAGTGGTGTTGGTATTGGGATCAGGGTTGGTCTTGGTGTTGGAGAGAGATACAAAAAAAGCTTCGCCACCGCTGCTGTCCAGAGCGCTGGACAGACTTCCACTGAGCGAAACAGCTGACAAGCTGGAGACAAACACGTTCGTCTCAGATTTGGACTCCTTCAGGCCTGTCTTGCGTCTTTCTCTGCCGGACCTGGTGTCCTTTTTCCCCATTGAGCCTGTCACACACGCATCAAGTTCTTCACTGCTGTGACAGGCAATCCTTTTCTGAACCTCTCTGTCCTTCCGTGTCCTGCTGTCCACTTTGTTGCTGTCGTTGTCATTTCTCCTCGCGCCAATCGAAGCCGAGCTGGCAGTCGAACTGGAGGATATAGACATGGGACCCTCATCTTTTCCATCCCGCATGCTCCCCCCGTCATCTTCCTCCTCCTCCTCATTTTCTTCTTGATCCCTATCCCCCAAGAACGTGTCCATGTCTGGACACTCCACAAGGCCAAAGTCACTCAGCTCAGGCTCGATGCATTGCTGCTCTGAACCCCAAATCACGATCTTTTCAGGGGATTCATTCTGGGAGACCAATGGAGGGATGGAGCTGGGGCTGTACCCTGTACCATCACTGACTGAGGACAACTGGTTGGCATTATCATCCCCAGACTGCGTGAACTGGATCTGGCCTTTGTGTCCAATCTTTTCTCCTCTGTCAACCCTCTGATCCTGGAAACTACTGGGAATACTCATGGTGGACTGATGCTTCAGGCAGACTCAAAGATACCTTCAGGATGCTGAAGCCATTTACAGTTACAAAAGTTATTTCTCTCCCTGTCTCCTTGCTTCAGGGTCTTTTTGAAGATTGCCCTTCTGTTGAATAATCCAGAGATAAAATGTCATCTCATGAGATTTTTTTTTCACTTCAATTCGCCATTTACTTCAAAATTGCTCAAAGCCAAACTGTCTTCAATGGTTTTTTTGAAGAGAAGGAAGTTGATTCAATCTGGAAAAAAAGACAAAAATAGAAAAAGTGTAAATAAGAGCAACAAATCAGCCGCGCATCCCCTGACTACCTGTGCTCCTCGCACGCATGACTTTTCATGATGAACAGTAATCCAAAACAATACTGGCTGACCCTGGTTCAGCCATGGAAGCACATTGGAAGCATAACAAGCAGCGGCATCTTTTGAAAGCACACACAGAATTAGAAAAAAAGTATGATGCTATAGGCCACCAAATATGCCGAAGAAGTATACATTTTTCTTATCACAACCACCACGCAGGGTTCAGCCTTACTAGTAATAAAGGATGACTACAGATTTTCACCTCTGAATTTCAAATAAAAAAGGTTGTGTGTGTGCGTGTGTCTGTGTGTCTGTTCAGGATACAGCCTGTTTGCATGGGAGTGATGGAAACACTCCTGGGATGGCCAATGGAGGCAGGCAGAGATGAGGAAGGAGAGGGTGTGAAATGTTTTGTAATGAGCTTTTTTTTCCTTCTTTTTTTACTCAGGAGACGTCTTAAAATAGAAGGTAAATCAAGGATGTGGAGCAACCAGTCCTTTCTTTTAGTTCCTCAACATGTTGGTCACTTGTCTCGCTGATCAATGTTGAGTCGTATTCTCAGCCTGAGAAAACATGTTCCTGACATGAAGGGGGTTGCCATGTAGGGGGGCTAAAAACCCCAGCTTCATACTGTGGGTCTGAGCACTGCAGGAGGGGTGAACACGTTTCTCTCAACATGTCATCTCGAACATGCCATATGGCTGATAAATGCAATGTTGCGATGTGATGGTACTCAACACATTCGGCTTCGTCTGAACGCAACATGCTCCGTGGAGAGAAAATAGAAGCAATCTCTTCTGTCATTTGGAAAAGACAGTATTTAATGTTGCTAAGGAAGAGTGACGACAAGATAAATGTACGTGTTTTATGGAGCTCATATGCAAACATACATGTACAGACATGTAGGATTTCACAAGCAGACACAGAAATACATTGAAAAGGGTGTTTTTCCAACACAGAATGAACTGCCCTGTCGTTTTTGCTTCAGGAGCACACACTATGGCATGTCTCTTTCATTTTGTCTTGCACTATTACACAAGAGCTCCATGAGAAAGTCTCTGTCTGCCTTGAACAAAGACCAGTAAAACTTCAGCGTATCAATAGAATAAGTTTCAGGGCTCCGTGGGGAGAAGAAGTATCTTTAGCTCAGTTTTAGTGCGAGTCTGTTTCCCACCTTAGACAGAACTCATACAAATTGCCTTCCGCCAAAGCTGCCAGGTGAATCCCTCATCATTTGTGTAGGTTGATAATGTTGTATATTCAGACCAAGATGGTCATTATGTGCTCAAATATGTGTCTTCCAACTATCGCACTGCATATTTGATTAGTTCCCAATGCAAGACTAGATTTCCCACCTTCTAATTATACTTTCAGCAGGGGTGTCTGTTCTCATTAGCAGGTGCTTTCTCCATGTGTCCCATGGTGGCGAAATCAGTGCAGTGACTGCGATCGTGGCAAATTTTGACACCGCTCAAAATCTGCTGAGTAGAAATCTTTCCAAACGCGCAAAAAGCGAAACCTTCAAAATGGGATCCGCACTCCCCGAAGGTCATTTTGGTCATAAGCAGTTCGGAGGTATTTTTGTAGTTTTCAGGCGAGCTGTGTTGAAACAGCAGTTTTGTTGGGAAGCCGCTTGGTTGAGCGCAGGCTGAAACGTGTCACTCCTGAGAACCCTGAATATCAAACAATTATTGTTTTTCCCACAGTTGCTGCATTTGTTCACCACACTGCAGTATTCCCACTGGAACAAAAGACTCTCGAGAGACAAAGGAACATTCATTGTACCCAGCAAATAACACATTGATGTGCACTTAATTCTCCACCGTGCGCTTGTATGCGACACTATCGTCCAGTGACAAAGTCAAAAATGTAGGGATTGGTAAATAACATATGGGCACATTTTAGAGACAGGGAAACAAACAAAAAAGAAAGAGAGATGGGGAGTTGTATAACAGGGAGGGTAAATTCTCTGAGAAGACATGGTGGCAGATCAATTACAGCACTGATGTAGTGCTGCAGCTTATGCTGATGACAGCAGTCTTCGGGGGCCAAGCGAGGAGCCTGGTCACAGTGACTGAGCCAGAACATACTGCGTTTCCTCTGACAGCGAGGCTGACAAAATCAATCTGGCAGAATCATGAACATCGTGGCTCGAACAACTGAGGAACATGTCTTATTGAATGAGAAAAATGACCTGTTGGGATGATAAAAATGCAGAGGGTGAAACCATGTTTGGTAGGGGAGGTTGTGTTTGGTGTTTGGTCCTGTCATAGAAGATGACACTGGAGTGAGCAAAGGTTTGGATACGATTTCAGTCCTCCTGAATCTTCCTTGAATGTTAATAATGTGTTTAGTAGTTTACTTATTCCAGGATGAGGATCTTTGATCATTTAGTTTTATACTTTATGAGTAAAGAAAGGGGTGCAAATAAGAACATCGAGTACACAGGGACCACTGTTGGCATCAGGGATTGTGTGTGCGCTGTTGCCAGCAGTGCTACAGGCAAAAATGACAGCTCATTAGCACCAATCTTCTTACTATTTATCCACAATGAATGTTAAAAGGATAAAAATGCTCAAAAGTTCCCTTCATTTTCACTTTGCGAAACAATTCCAAGCGTACCAACACAAGCAACTCTGGTAAGACTCGTGCATACATGCATGTTGAGAGGATGTGGGCAGGAATGTGTAATGAAAGTGAGGCCTTGGTTCACCTGCCTCGCCACTGGGTGAGGTGGCGTTCAGCCTGAGCTCCTCAGGGGAAAAACAGCGGGAGGCGAAACCTAAGGAAGAGCTGAACAGTGCTGCAACTGTTGTCATGGAAATGACACATCCCCAGAGAACCCACGTCCTGACCCCCGGCATCCTTCGCCAGGAGGAAAGAAGGTCAGCTCGAAACAGACAGTGCACATCTGAGGGTCAGCTTTATGCTCTCACACTCGTGGCTCGTGGATGCATTCTGCCATGCATCGCTTTCACATGTGAACTCACACCCACGCAAGGCTGCGAATGAAGATTTGTGCCTCGCGCTCACAACACACACATGGCATCCGAGCTGGTTGAGTGAAGGTGTAATCATATTCCTGCGAGTGAGCCGAGAGACGTGGCGGGATGGGATGAGATCCCAGCCGTGATCGAGTTCTGTAAAGGACTTGTGATTTTCGCCAGGCTCTTAACCTCGCGAGTGCTGCATTTACCCACGGACAGCTCTCCTCAGAAGGTGCGAACAGATGAGCTGAGAACATGCCATGACAGATATTTCAGTGAAACTTAAAGAGAAAACCAAATGGGCCTTTCTTTTTTTTTTCCCTGAATATGAGCAAAAAAAATCCAGCGATGCAGACTGTGATCCAGACACGAGGTAGAAAAGAAGAGATGTACAGATAGATATCGACACGGAAGGAGTTGTTGCTTTCTTTCTTTCTAATTAGGCTCAGAATGCCTAATCTGAACCTCTATAGTGTGAGCGATAAAGTCCCGTGTCTGAGGTGACTTATTCATACACACCCGGGACGGGAAGAGGAAAAAAACAGTCATTAAAAGTCCCTAACCAGACGTAGTACTAATTAGTACTGAATTACTCACGTTGGTAATGTATATTTCCATTTTATAAATTGCTGCTCTCTTGGTGCACATTAAAAAAAAAATCCAATAATAGAACAAAGTCGAGAGCCAAGGGGCAATAACTGAAACATCCGACACAGCACCTCTGTAAGGATGGAGATGAGAATCACAATGGCTGCATTCAAAAGACGTTTGGTCATTTAAAATCACCGTGACGAGAAAGTTGGAGAAACTGAGTCATCAAAAAAAGCAACGTAGAGAAAGGACAAAACGAGACGGTTTCATTGACACAGTTTTCATTCAAGAATAGAAATGCTGCTGAATTATTCAACATGTTGCTATCTTGGGCAAAAACGAAATTCTCTGGAATGGGAAGAATGGGCGTGTAATTTGTTTTCCTCGGTTGGGTGAAGGGTTAACAACAAAGCAGAAAAGTATTTTGCTTTGAATTTACAAAAAAAGAGAAGATCCCCACCACTTCTCCCGCATCACAGATACACAAAGTGTCCTATATCTTCACAAGAAAAAAAATAAACATACGAGTGTTTTTTTTTTTTTTTATAGGTGTCAAGAAGGAAGCGGGTGTTGTGGTTCTTATTGTCACTCAGGGAATCAAAGTAAAGTGCTGCATAGAGGCAAAAAAAAGCCACTTCAAAGAAATTTGCCACAGAATCTCTTGCATTCCTCTTTGAACGCCAGCGAGAAGCTGAGCATTTCCACCACCGCGTCCCGCTGCCAACTTCACAAGCACATGTACACATGTGACAATACAGGGACAGCCTCCTGCACAGACACACACATCGGCATATGCCTACATGGCTTCCCCGAGCGTCTTTGTTGTCGGTCCAGCATCACATGTGGCTATTACAGGAACCATTTGTCTTTGGCACTTTGCTTTATTCCTCTCCTCCCCCACTGGAGAGCAGACAGGTTTTATAGCTCTCTGGTCCCTGGGGAATCACGGACACGTGCACACACGCACACACTCCTGTGCACGCACACGCACACATCCGTGCATTCCCACTGTCCCATGTCTCTCTCATCCATACATACAGACAACTATTCCTGCAAAGATGCAAATTCCAGCACGCTGAAATAGGAGCAGAAGCGAAGAGGGAGCCCAGATAGGGCAACGGTGTGCTCATAACCATAATTTATGACTCCTGAGTGTTTCTACCTGACATAATGAGATTTAGTGGAGGATTTTTAATAAAGTGCTGTGTTGAAGTTGTCCTTAAGGATCAAACTCTCCTCCTCTGGCACACTGCGTGCTGTGTGTTTTTGCAGGGATGTAAATAATTACTAATGACATCACCCTTGTATGCCCTTGTTCCCTTTCTTATAGCTACAACAGAAATTTACATGTGCATGCTTGTGTGCATACGTACGTGTGTGTGTGTTTGCGCTGTGTGTGTTTTGCATTGGTGTGACTGGCAGTCTTCCACGGATGTGAATTCATTTGAAAACTGTCGATAGCCAAAGATGAGCAGACACAAAAAGAGGCATCCTCTTGTTCCTTTTTGGGGCAAGAAATACAGCATTGCTCACTTTGTATTCTATTCACACAGAATCATCCGACAGGATAAAGCTTAGTGAGAAAAGTCTATTCAGAAATAAGCTAAGCTTTCGTCATCCATTTCTTCTCCTCCCATCTTTGTCGGGCACACAAACGAGGAACCGAAATAGCAGCGACAAAAAAGCTAAACGCTCCATTTTTATAAGACACAATAAACACCCTACAGACAGGAATTCACAAGTGATGAATCACTGAAGTGCTCATCAGTGTAAGTGTGAACCGAGCAGCAGCTCACTATGCACAGCGGAGGGAACCGCATCACACAGAATGGTGAAGCAAGCGAAGCTTTAAATTATCCAGAAGTCCCTCGGCAAGCTTGAATCGTGATGTTC
>JAUESF010000006.1:12830577-12843248 GCA_032274765.1 Malacoctenus tetranemus
ACACACACACACACACACACACACACACACACACACACACACACACACACACACACACACACACACACACAGCTCTAGACACATGGAGCTAAACAAACACGAACACACACTCTGCTGCAAGTGGTTTGTTGCTGGCAGAGGTCTGTGGAATTGATTGCTGTTCAGGCGTAGCAGAGGTCAGATGTAATGAATCAATCACACATGCATCAGCATCGAGAACAGCAACTACAGCAGACAGAGTACAGTTACGAGCCAAGGCCACGGGATCGGCTGCCCCGCTTTGATGCAGTACTGGTTTCCACATTTACATGACTGGGAGGGATTGGCAAGATGTAGCAAAATGGACTGGAAGATCCATACATGTGGGAAGTGAGTGATATTGGGATCAATAGTGAAAGCAGACAATCCCAATAAACACTAAAAATTACACGATCAGCAGAAAATGCTGTGTATCATTTCACCAGGTAAGTTTACAGAAGACATTGATCCAAAGACAAAAAAAATAAATTCTCCCCACGGTTTCAAGGACAACAATTTGACACCAACCAATCAGGACAAGAAACATCTGAGCATGACCTCTATCTGCTCCCCTTTGTCGGAGCCATTCTTTCCTCGTTTTCCCTCCTAAGCAGGTCCTAAGTGGCGAGGTGGCGAACACGGGAGGTGTTGCACAAGTAAGTGAAATGTAATCAGGTCTGCCTCGGAGCCGTAGGTACTTCAGGGTTCCCACATGGAAAACACTTAAGAGTTTCATTAATAGTCTCGTAAAAGATCTCCCATAAAAATAAGTCGTGAGAAAAAAAATAGATGAAATAATTCAGCTCGGCATTATCAATGTATAGCCCATTATATGTCTTCCAGAGAGCTCTAAAACACTAAAATTAATTAAAAGTGCCATCACACTGGCACACGACGATGCAAATGCAGATTCCGTTGCTTATTCTGCTTGTTATTAAAGTTTTATAAATCAAACAATTGCACAAAGTTGATATATTCCCTTGTCAATGTGAATGAAATTTACATTTTAAAGTATCTCAAGTGTCACCTCTCAGTGCAGTGGATCATATGAAGTCCGTTCCTAAGCCCACAATCTATGCTTGATCATTACCAACACCACGAGAGACCTGACCTGCTCCATCCATCACTGTGAGACGTTCCCTTCTGACCCCACTTCTCTCCTTTTTTTTTAACCTACTTACAATGTCAACTTCCATGCTGTGGCCTGCTTTACTTTATTTAGAAAAACAAAAGCGCCAAAGATTGACAAGCTGGACCACAAATGGAAACGGAACGGGCCCGTGTTAATAAATAAATGGAACTGATCCATGCGTGGCGAACAATGCTGGGGCGAACCGAGTCCAGCATCAACACGACCCAACAAAACCCCCCCGGAGATACAAGAAAATACATGCGCCACTTCTTCACAATCAACCCGACTGTGGCGCCCGCGGGGCTCTGCTGCGGGATCTACTGCAGTGTGATTTAAACCGAGGGTCTTACCTCCAGGTGTCTCTGCTGTTGATTCATGGAGGGATGGCGCTCAAAATGCGGAGAACGAAACGCGAGCGCGCGTCTCCTCGGGTCGTCGCTCCCTCTGAGCGCGCAGAAACGATGCATGGAGAGCAGGCGCGCGAGAGAGAGAGAGCGAGAGAGAGAGAGAGAGAGAGAGAGAGAGAGAGAGAGAGAGAGAGAGAGAGATGTACTGCGGAGAGGAGGAGGAGGAGGAGGAGGAGGTGGGGGGGTTGGGGGGGGGGGGTAGCGGTGCTGATGCTGCAGCCGACACCTGACAGAGCATCTTCACGCTCGGGCCTTTTCCTCCATCTCTTCGCTTTGACGCAACGCACTAGCGCTCTCTGCTGGATCAAGGCAGCCTCCTCAAGGCCCCGCGTTACAGTGCAGACATTGTGCGGGTTCTTTTCTGATGCAGCCGCTAAAAAAATAGAAAAAATAAATAATTAAAAAAAAAAAAAAAAAGGTCGCCAAAGTTTCTGAAAAGCTCGTTTTATTTACAAGAGAAGCAGGAGAAACGCATAAAGCCACATATGAAAAAACACATTTTAAGTTGTGTATGAATTGTGGAGTCACAGTTTGAGGGACTCTCAGATGGCCCCTCAGATCTGAGAGGCTAATAATCATTACAAAGTTTTCATGAGTTATTTTCAACATGAAAATGAAGAGGGGCAAATTTCTAATAAGAAAAAAAAAATCACAGTACAATAATTTTTAAAACACAGAACTGTGTCATGCTGGTGTACCATATCTGCTCCTTCAACTGTACATATCACCAGTATTTTAAAGGTACGAAATGTAAAATTTCACGCAAGGCTACTTATGAGCACGAGGTGGCAGTACTGAGTCACAGTCATATTCATTTCTTTCCAACTGTACATCCTCATGTTTTGTAGCAGATATCAGAAAGAGAAATTACACTTTTTCTCCATGATAAGTTCCAGTCTAATTTTGCAACATCACTCAATGTGTGGTCCAACAATATGTCCAAGATCAAGACCCATTTTTACACAAAAGACAGATTAAACTTAGAATTTTGGAAAAAAAAGAACCAAAAAAACCCCTCAAAATCACAAAAAAAGTTGAATTGTGACCACAGCAGAGGGCCACACACTTAAAAAACAACAAAAAGCAACAAAACACCTGTTGATGTCTTATAACATCTACAGAAAGACCAGAGAAATGAAGGAAAGGGTCTCCAATACTCCAACAATGGCAACAGGTTCGGGACAGAAACAATCTGAACACCAGATTTTAGACAGAACAACAATGTCACAGCTTCAAAGCAGCATCAAAAATTCACCTCTTCATAAAAAGTATAGAATTTATCTGCAAAGTAAACACTGAGCTTTGGCACAACATGTCAGACAAAACTATAAAGACTTAATAACATACATGATTCCTTTGTATACTGTGCGTTAGATTTATTTTAACCTGCTAAAAATGAGAGGAAGTTGGACTTTCTGTAGTGTAACACTGCTTGTTTGTCAAAGATAAACCAAGAGAATGCAGGTATTCAATTTCAGTTAGTGTTTGATAAAAATGCGATGTGACATAATCTTATTACACTGTAAAAACTCCAGAAGAGCAGCCGATCATACAATGTAATAAATACGTACTGTAAGAACTTCTGTAAAGATAACTGCCAGCCACTAAAAAAGTGGCGACAATTTCTTCAGCCCTGAGAATACAAAGTGTTTTAGATCATGTAAACACAGCATAACACCAGAGAAGCTAAACCAAAGACTCTAACGGACAAACGCAAAAGTCATCAAGTCACTGAAAATGATAAAAAGCCTTTTTTCTCCGATTTACAAATAATTTACGGCAAAATATACACAAATCCTTATATACATTGCTTTGATTGTACGTTTTTTATACCTGCAGAAGAAGAACTTGTTTGGTTTCCCCAAACAACCTTAAATGCACATCTCCCAACAAAGTGTAAGAGATGAGACGAACTTCCACAGTGAAAGTATTTTGTAAATTTTGCGAATCTCTGATTGGACAAAGCGTCTGACAAAGAAGCCAAGGAGGACTGACTTTCAGAGGAGAGATAGGGATTAGAAGAAGGATCATCAGGCTAAAGGGTTTTGTTGTTTTAACACATCTGAGGAAAAAACGTTGTAGGAGATTAATGTGAAAACCTCAGTCATTGAAGAGGTTGAAAAAAGACAAATGAAAAAAAGACATTTTTAGACAAAAAAATATAGAAATTCATATACAATGTTGCCAAATCTGACCTAATTTAGCTTTCTGTGGATTGATGTTGAATGTGGGTAGTAAAAAAAAGTATACATGAGAAAAGGTGTAGAGATAATTAAAGACAAATTCACCCCCTCCCAAAAAAAACAACAAAAATAAAACTGCAGGAAATTGGCTTATACGCTTTTTTAAAATAAATGTTAATGTTACAAGCTACAAATGCAAAGACACAGCAGCCAGCACTGTGAAAACCACCCAATAATACACAGCATCAACTCACCAACAGCAACCATCGATGTCTTTCTCTCCAAGATGCAAGACTTCAGACATCAATTTCTCCCACCTCAGAGTCAAATGTCAAATTGTTGTGAAGCTGTTGTGAAGCTCATGGTCGGGGACGAGCTCAAACGTCCTTGTGCTTTTGGCCAGATTACATTGTGTTCTTCTCTGTGTATCAACGTGAGGAACGGTGCAACAGGACGTTTTGTTTCCACGTGGTCGTGTTCAGGTTGGTGGATTTTTTTTTCCCTGAACAAACCTTCAAAGATATCCTGACTCAGTGTGCCTCGTCCTTCGCCCGCGGTCAGCTGGGAAAGGCTGCAGCCTTCAGACCTGGCGTGCAATAACCAGACACTGCTGACTGTTTGGAGTTAAAATGAGACTTTAGGTGAAAGCTGTTGGCTCTCTTTTTCATGCCTCCACTTCTGACACTTCAACCAGCCCCTGTTTGCATATAAATGCGCCTACGACAAGCCAAGTGTGAAGCATTATGTTTTATGCATGCATCAGTGACAAGCATCTGTTAGATTGTTTTCATCAATAGCTACACAAGAACTACTTTCAGGTGATGTTAGCGTTTGAAATCTGTACTCATGCCTGCTATGTGACATTTTCCAAATATGGTCATGTATGGTGAGGGACTGACACCAACAAAGAAGCACAAGAAACTCGATTCCCACAGAAGTTTTCATCAACCATAGGTCAGCTGTGACACACAGGCGACTGCCAGAAATGTAACCTACCACAACCAATAGAAACCACTGATCTGCATCCAACACGGAACCCCCATGAAACACTGGCTATGGTCATGTCTGAACCATGAACGCAAAAAGGAGAATCAACTTTACTGAGGAAAATGAACAAGAGAAGAAGTCAAGTCTGGGTGGAGGTCTGTTTTTACATGAATGCTGTGAGCACTTGTCTGTGTTTCCTGCCGAGAGAGAAATTCAGACGATCGTAAGTCTCTGGTCAATGTTGTTTATCATTGCTTTCCCCCCAACAGGGATTTATCGCCAGTGAGGGACTGATTTCCTGTCCACAGTACTCCCGCAAAGACTTGACATCAGGGCAGGCTGACTCGGTAGCAAGGCGTTCCAACACTCATTACAAATCCCCATCGTCCTCTTCTCTCACGCCGATGCCGTCGTGCAGAAACGCTTCCTTCTCTGGCGACATGGCCTCTGACTCGTCGAACTTGAAGCCGTTCATCTCCGTTTCAGGGGACGAGCGGGCCAAGGAGGCCTCCGTGCTGTGGTGGATGCCATAGCAGAAGTATATCACGAAACCTGAGAGGCAACAGAACATTATTGGTACAGCTGCTGGACATGAATCACATTGCAGGAGTCATTTTGCTCCATTCAGTGCTGTGAAATTACAAAGAAACTCTTGGACATCCAATTTTGGCAGCCAGCACAGATATCACAGAGAAAGAATGTCCCACTGGAGCAACGTCTCAAGAGCTCTTGCTGTGAAAAAAAAAATGCTGCGATATCAAATTAAAACAGCTTTCCTGTGTCAAGTAACCGAGGCCAGCAAACTGTCAGCTGTGTTTGTGTAGGCAGGGAGCACAATTGCTAAGTTTGCAAATGGAAGCAATTAGCCGAAGGCATCCACGATAAAAAACGTCACTTAAAGTAGCTCAGTTGAGTCCACTTTCTCCAAAACAGAACAGTCAAGGTGTATGGTGAAAGGTAATAACTACCGAGTGCCATCCAGATTGAAAATCGAATCCAAGTGCCTCTGTCCAGCTGCATCATCAGGTAGACGTTGACAAACATGCTGATCACCGGTAAGAAGGGCAGCAGGGGAACCTGGGAAGTCAAATATCCCAGCAGGAGGACGCATTAATGTTCACGTTGGAATGTTGGGAGTCAAAAAGTAGTGTTGGTCAAAGCTGCAGTCAAACCTTGAAGGAGAGTTTTGTCTTGCTCTCAGGCTGTCTCCCGATGATAAAGACGAGGGACAAACACACGAGGAAGATGACAGCGAGGGCTGCGATGTTCCACCTGGCTGCGCCGCCCTGCACCGCTAAAATACTGAAGACCAGGATCAACAATCCTGCACATCCAGACCAGTGTTTAGAATTTTGTGAGACAGGTCAACACAAGCCCTGAGTGAATCTGTTATTTCATATGAGGAAGCCCACCTAAGACAGAGGCGCAGATGTTGACAGCAAAGCCCGACAGCGCGGACGGCTCGGCGTTATCTGGGAACAGCATCGTCCTGAGGCTGAACCGCTCCTCCACACCGGGCAGGATGCCCATACTCGGGACACTGAGGCGGTCGCTCATCTCCACTTCCTCCTGGGTACTGGCCATCTCATACATCGCACTGGGCTGTTCAGGTTGGTACCTGGTGGAAAGATAACCAACCAGTAAGCTTTAATGCTGCAGAAATCGGTCTGTTCTCATACCGTCAACAACGGCATACAACGTCAATCAAACTGTAGGTGCAAAAAAACGCAGCAGTAAAAAAAGCTGTGTAATTCATTAGTCCACTGGCAGCGTATAATCGTGGAGTACGAGCTTAGCTCTCAGCTTCAATGAAGGCCTGGATATCAGTTGTTGCTAAAAAAAGAAGGGACATGCTGTATGTGTCAGCTGGATCAGAACTGGGGGGGGGTCACGGCCTCTCAGGGGGACCGATTTCAGCAAGAAAATCACTCGCGTGGCGTCTCGATTCGTCCAAGTCGCACTCGCTCGTGACCACGCGTGGAAATGTTCGACCCAGGCATCCTTCTTTAAACTCCAAATACCGGTAGCGGCGCACTGACCTGAGCACCAGGACACAGGCGGCCACCAACGTGTAGGCCAGCAGCGTTCCTATCGACATCAGGTCCACCAGGTCTTTCAGGTCAAACAGAAACGCCATGATCGCTACACAGAACACGGGAGAAAAAGATTTTGCCACCATCAAATGAAAATATGTCTGACTGATTCTTGGAAATTGCTCACACACACAAAAGGTCTCACATTCTACTGAAAACATTGCTTTTTTTTGGGTTTCTACAAAAGGTTAAAACCAGGCATGAAGCCATTGCATTGACCTCTGCATTGTGCTGTAGCTATGTCTCACGTCTAATGAACAAACAGGCATTTCCAAAAATGTACATTATTCCCCTTTAAACAAAGGATGGCTAGCTGATGTTTAGCAGAGGTTTACAATGCCAGCAAGTTTCAACTGCTAGCACGTTAGCCAGCTGATAATTACATGAAAGCCCCATATTTGAGAAAGGGTTTTGGGGGGAAAAAGCATAAGTAATGAAATAGTTTGAATAATATGCTTCAGAAGGATGGAAAAGAACAAAAAACAAAAACATGAGATCTTGAGTGACCCCTTTAGCTGCTCATGGTGAATTCAAGGGAAAGATCAGTCGGTTTATTGAGAACAAAATGACAGTTTTGAAGGATGGCAGCAACAAAGAACAAACACTTTCTCTGTGGCCACTGAAACTATTATTTCAGACTTTCTCTTTTTCCACTTTCTGCCCCGAATCTCTAAATTTGCCTCTCTTCTAATTTAAACAATTGTTGTTTTTATTTTCTCATTCCTGTTTCGATCCTGTTTCACGATCCCTCTTCATCTTACCAGACAAAACCCCGGCAGTAAAAGTAGACGTTATGGGGGCTTTCCTCTCGCTGACTTGGGCCAAGAAGGAGAAGAGCAGGCCATCCCGCGCCATCGCAAAGATGATACGGGGGAGGGGGAACATGGAGCCCAACAGGCTGATGTGGATTGAGGAGGGAAAGCGTCAGATTTGAGTGACAGTTGTAGGGTGTTGGTGGGTTGGGGGGGGGGGGTTGGATGAACATAGGGGAGAGACAGAAGAAGTGAGAGATGTTGGGTGGGAACAGGGGGGAGTATTAACACAAGGAAGTTAGTACGGTGAGTGAGATAAAAGTTTTGGGGAAGGGGACGGTGGCACACGGTTCGAAACCCTTGAGACAAGTGGAGACTTGAGCTGACAATATTCTGTGGTCACCATGCAGTTTATCTGAATCACCGAATATGCGCCGCATGCAGTTATCCTCCATTCCAACATATCAAACAGGTTATTATTATAACCATGCATTCAAATGCTGTGTATTTTGTCTCACAACACCACAATGCAGATGCCCAGACAGCAGGGAAATGATGTGTACCAACTGAGCCATGTGAGAAAGAAGGCTGTAAATATCCAGTAACCTGGAGAGCCTTGGCGAACTGAGCAGACCCGTGTAAGAGAGGATTTAGAGGCAGTTGATGCCATTTTCATGCCTGAGTGCTGGCCTCCAGCACATCACCAAGCAAAAAAAAAGATTTCAAATTGAATCTGTGTTACCGGCAGGCCTGGAGATTTTAAACCTCGGCATGGCTCGGCCCCGCGGCACTGAAAGGGGCTTCAGTCAAGTTGGACATGCGTGTTAGTGTCTCACCTGCCCCTGTGCCAGAGGTGAGGGTAGCTATTAGCGGGGTTTTGGTGCGGGGGCTGATCTCGGCCATGAACTTGAAAAGCAGCCCGTCGTCAGCCATAGCCCAGATCACACGCGGCATAGGAAACATAGCACCCAGCAGGCTACCACAGGAGGGAGACCAGGACATATAGCACCCATGTACAGTGGAGAATGGAGACAAAACATGACACACACCGTTTTGTTGATGACGTACACAAGAACATGCAGTGACACATTTATTCCCGAATACACATGTGGTAGTGGAAGTTCTGCTTTTATGCTTCTATATCTACAACATAAATTATCTGCAGCATTAACCCCTTAACACCCTGTCAATCCATTTGAGGACGAAATTATCAACACCTGTGATTTTGTGTTGGAAAAATAGCAAAAATGTATCTTAATTGTTTTGTTGGTACAAAAAAAAAAATATTTCTTCTAAAAAATTCTTAGATTTTTTTCTTATAAAATTCTGTTAATACAATGGAATTAACAAAATAGAATACAACAGGCAGTTGTATAGTACACAAAAATAAATTTAAATAAACATGAATGAATGAATGTGAAATAGTATTAAACAAAACTAAAATTTCCTAATAATATGAATCCAATAATCAGCAACAGACAATCAGGTGTGGTGTAAAAGGTTAAATAGAAATGCAAAATTATAATGGTGTAAATTATTTTTCAAAAGGTATCAGGAAAAAATAGGCATCGTAATGGCTTCTGAGTCTGTCTGTCTGTGACTTACATAATCACATGCGTGCTCCGACAGTGTAATTATACTCTATGCACCGCTCTCATTTTTGGTCAGGGGTCAAATGTCTTCTGAAGTTAAATATACATGCATGCACACAGGCCTTCACAGGCCAGATTGTCCACATGCACACATGCAACAGTGAACGTCAGAAAGATTCAGCGTACATGAACGTGCGTGCGGAGCGAGTTGGAGACGAGTGCAGGTGCGACATGCTGCGGAGCTGCTTACCTGGTGGACAAGGCACAAAGAGAGCCGACGGCAACGGCGTATTTGGCTCCTCCCCAGCCCACGTACTTAAAGGCTACAGGCAGAGGGCTGTTACTGTCCAGCAGGTAGTACGGCATCATAAGGGTGAGGGCAGCAGAGACGCCAAAGTACGCCACGAAGCAGATGAGCAGGGATGATACGATGCCGATGGGAATGGCTCTCTGTGGGTTTTTCACCTCTTCGCCTGGGGTGCAGACAGCAAACAAACACACAGGAGATGCAAAGGGTGAAAATTTACATATGTTACTGCAAACAGAACTGTGTGAACTTTTTGAAGTCAATTCTTTCTATGAATTTTCTGGTTAAGCTGCACAATCTGTAGAAGCAAATGAATGCATACATACGCAGTTCAAAAAGAATGAGGGATATAATCAAAAGATGGTGTTAGCATGTTTACAGGATTAAACTATGCCAAAATTGGTGAGAAGACTTGAAGTTTCCAGGGTGGATTTCACTTCTGAAGGTTTTTCAGGATCGAGCACGACGATATAGAACAAGGACAAAAAGTCAAACAGGAGGCAAAACACTTTCCAAAGAACTCACTTCTGCTACTGGGGATTGTTGTTTGACTTCCGGATCCTGGTACATATTTAGACAAGTAAAACGACTAAATAATCCCCACCGGCGAGAACACAGTCCCGTTTTCTCCTCACTAAAAACTTTACAGTGAGATATTTAAAATTGAAATAAATAAATAATCGACCTCGTCCAAAACAATTCCAACAACGGGGCTTTGTTGTTTTGTGTTTTTATTTATTTACTGTTTTTAGGTGTCAACAGGCTAAATCAGAGTGAATGTGGTAATCTGGGTTCACGGATGTATCCAAGAAACATTTTGTGGTATTTTGCAACAAACTGAACAAGTGGCTTATTTTCCTTGAAGGACTGAAACACCTAAACTATTCAGCTGCAGGCGATTACGCAACCAGAGTCCCTGGGCAAACATTCAGGTCTTGTTCTGGGAGCGAAGACACACTACTAAGAAAGCAGCGTGTGTCTGAGATGGACGTAAAGGTGTTTACAACCACTGAAACGTTGAAATTATCATAAAGGCCTCTGATCTGTTAGCACGACAGCGACATGATTGGGTGGGAAGGAAAAACGCCTTCGATCCCACGTAACTGCACAGGTTCACAAAGATGACATAATGGGACTCGGGGCCACCTGCAAGTGTGTGTGTGACAGTCACACGCTCACAAGCCCAACATGAGAGATCTTTTTAAGGTGAACTCCATGTTAGCCAATCAGAATGGAGGGAAAGAGGGGCAGGCGGAGGAGGGTCGATGGAACGGAGCAGTGCTCAGGCATGCGAAGAGACGTTTGTGGACTCTCTGTTTTTTAATTACTACCTAAAGGCTTAAAACCAGTCAAACAGTATGAAACGCATGAAGCTGCACACCTGCAAATAACTGTCGATCTGCCAGGTGGAGAACGACAGGAGGAACAGCTTCCTCACAAGTCTCACCTGAGGTGTCAGTCAAAGATTCTGGCATATATAGACGGCTAATTCCCCTCAAGTGCAATCTTTCCTCTTTGCCTCGCCTTTCTTATGTAAGACCCCTGAATCTTCAGGCCAGCAAAGACTTGAAACTTTTCCAGCTCCAGATTCATTTACTCCCAATCCCCCCAGCCCTCCCAGCCCTCCTGTTCCTTTCCCTCGCCTGAAACATAACCATGAGCCAAAGGAATACGAGAAGTGCAACAGGGGGAGAAGAGGACACACGCATGCAGTGGGGGGTGGGGGGTGGGGGGGGTCTTTCATCTGGCACTGACCTGTGGTGGCGATGCAGTCGAATCCCACGAAGGCGTAGAAACAGGTTGCAGCTCCAGACAGCACGCCTGTGAAACCAAACGGCATGAAGCCTCCCACCCCTAAACTCTCCTTGCTCGGAAGCACTTCCGTCACACTGGGCAGTAGAAAGAAAGAACAAGGTCTTGTGAGAAGTACTGCATTGAATTCATTTAAAACCATCAATTCTCACAGGTGTGGTCGATGAGAATTCAAAACATTAAAAATAGAGCCAAATAAAGTGAAAGAAACAGTCCTCACTTCGAACTGGAGTTGTTTGTATAATTTGCGTGAAGGACCGCCTCAGGGTCGATCTGCCAGTTCTTCAGTGTGCCCTTGACCAGGCCAGAGACCACCATGAACAACAAGACCAGGATGTTGATGCAAGTAAACACTTTGTTCACCATCGCCGACTCTTTGACTCCAAATGCCAGCAGGCCTTTGGTTTTCATGTGAGACAGAAGAAAATAGGTCAATAAAATCTGAAATGTGCAACTACATCAGCAAGTCACACCTTTTATCTTCATTGGAGCACAACTTAATGCAATGTAAAGGAATGAGGTTGCCTCACCTGTAAGAGTGATAATGATGACGACAGCAAACATGTCGGGATACTCCGCCAGTATTCCTGGCGCCTTCATTGACATGTACTCTCTGCAGAACTGCTCTATGCGCTTTCCTACCAGTTCATCAAAAGTAGCACTCCATGCACGGGCCACACTGGAGGTACCTGCATCCAGAGAGAACTGGTTAGCCTCTTAATCAGCCTCATAAAATGGAAGCAGGCCTGTGCAGTGCAGCAACTCAGGGAGATGCAGAATTTACCAATGATGTATGAGAGGATGAGGTTCCATCCGGTGATGAAGGCCCACAGTTCTCCTACCGTCACATAGGAGTAGAGATAAGCTGAGCCCGTCTTAGGGACTCGGGCACCAAACTCAGCATAGCAAAGACCAGCCAAGACCGAGGCCAAGGCAGCAATCAGGAAAGACAGCACAATAGCAGGACCTGCAGGATACAGTGAAGGTCTAGTTATGAAAAACTTTGGGCTTCGTTGCGCAGGAGACCGTCACTTCTCACCGCAGACTTACCCGAGTTCTCTCGTGCGACAGCGCCGGCGAGCACGTAAACGCCAGCGCCCAACGTGCTGCCCACACCCAAGGCCACCAGGTCAAATGTATTGAGGCATCGGGACAGACGGGAGTCCTCCGAGTTGCAGTCTATCACCTTCACCCTCAGCAACCGCTTCCCAAAACGCAGAAGCGTGTCCAGCGCCATAGGAGGTGTGGGGAAGGCGGGGGAAGGTGTTTCTGAGTTCAGACGTCACAGAGACAAAAAGGAAAGGCCACAGACATCCGTACACACACACACACACACACACACACACACACACACACACACACACACACACACACACACACACACACAC
>JAUESF010000006.1:12844341-12855221 GCA_032274765.1 Malacoctenus tetranemus
CACACACACACACACACACACACACACACACACACACACACACACACACACACACACACACACACACACACCCTGAAATGAGATGAGGAAATCAAAAGATTAAGAGTAGTAACTAGTAAAGATTTGATCCTACGAGTCAATCCTCTATCGCCACTTCACCCAAGTTAGGCTTGAAACCAAAGGATTGAAGCCGATCTGATCTGACTTTAAGTGGTTTGCATTTCTACACCTCAACACCACGGATGCTAACAATGATGCGCTACATCTAACAGACAGCAATGCAGGTAGACAAAAAAAAAAAAGACACAAACTCTCCACACGAAAATGTTGTGGAGGGAATCGAACTGGGGTCTCCACATTGTGGGCTGCTCAACACTGATGCACTGTGTCTTTCACAAAACCTGCCTTTGACACAAGTTCCCTCTTTTTTAAAGGAGGCACCTCAATATCTGTTGTGCTGGTACAGTGGCACAGTACGTTTGTGAGAGTACAGTGACTACATTTGCAATAACATCTATAAATAATAGCTGCACAGTGGCAACACACAGGAGTGTTACTGATCTGGGGTGGGGGGAGAGGGGCGTTCACTAGTGCCTGAAAAACTTGTAAGCAGAACACGGTTTCTTGGGGTGTTACATAATGCAACCCAAATCCACAATGTGTGACTGTTAGCCAAAAAAACCAGGGGCCTATAGGGATAATCCATCTTATTGCTGGATATGTTGCTGACACACATTACATAACACAACGCAACTCACAGGACAGAAGGGGGAAAACCCTCCAACAGTCTGTTCAACACAAAGAGAAGCCGCACAACTCGCAGCGGAGACACTTAACGGATTCACACTGTGGGAGATCTTCACATTTGCCTCACTCACTCACAGCCAAAGAAAGACACTGACACTGTTTACCCCTCCTTCAGGCCCCACAGTTCAAATAGGGTGAATGAAGCCACGAGAGCTTTAAAAAGACTGTATCATCAAATGAGGAGTCCACGCAGTTTGAAAGGGTCTTTCTACCCTCTTGAGGCCAAAACTGGCTGCAAGACCCCTCGACAGTGGTAGTAGGGAAGATTTTCTATGTCAGTGCTCCCTCCAATATCTCATGCGCATTCCCCCATACTGAGCTCATGTACTGGGGAGGCGATACCCATTACTTGGACGATGAGGGAGAAAAAAAAAGGGGGCTCGAAAAAGGAGTGGGAATGGTTAGGAAAGAAACGAGGGAAGGGGGGGGGTGTAATTTATGCCGTGTGCCTGTCCAGTGGAAAAAAAAAAGGTTGGGACAGAATGAATGACATGCGGCAGTGTAACCGCAGTGGCACCTTGTCAGTGCCTACCGGCCTGAGGGCATAAAGCCGAGAGAGTTATATGGACAGCGGAACAGTCGGCTATGCACCTCATGGAAACTTCTGCACGAGGGTAAACTGGGGTGACGGCCTTGGACTGTTTTCCTCTTTTCACTCACATGATACTGAGACTCGGCTATTGCATTTGAATCCTTGAGTCCAAATAAATATTCTAAAATAAAAGTGCACGAGAAACTTTCATCTTAATCCTTCAGCTCCTATTCATCCATTTGGTGGAACAAATGAGGGACTGCTAGTGTTTTGCGAAATAAAATGAATAACTTAAAAGGTAAAAATAAATATGGTGATTAAATCAACCTGATTAAAAACAACATAGTGACTCATGTATTTATAACAAACGTTACGTCATCAACTCAAGAATCAACCTCTCCCATGTGCAGCTGCGAGGCAGAGGTCACTCTCGTTTACATGGCGTCACTGATTGTTGATGGTATTAGAAATGTGGCTATGATTAGTGGAATTTCACAGGAGGCACCCTCCCTCTGTTATTGCTGACCGTGTGGCTGTGATTCAGAGCAGTTGGTTGGGATTCTCCACAATGTAATTAGACACAGGACATCACCTTGCAAGCATCACCTCGGTCTCTGCGAGTCTGTGGTGGACGTCACTTCTTTCTGGCGGCCCGGACGACATGTTAGAATTACAATAATCGATGCAACATTTCACTTGGATGTGCCTTTTACTGTGGAGATGCAACGTCAAAACCACCGGCTGAGGACATTTTGGTAAATGTCAAAGTGCAATGAGTTAAAAAATCAAAATAACAAAGATGCAATGATTTGATAAAATATTGTGCCAAAGTGACCAAGCGCATAATTAAACTGCTTTTCAGACACAAAACAAAAATCCTTCAGGCCCAAAATTAACACCAGTGAATGCCACGTGAACTCGAAGGAAAGTTGCCTACATGACCTTCTGTGACAAGGAAACACGGCTCACACAACCGCTTCGTGACAACGTATTGAAACTTCAAATAAGGGAATGACAATTCAAAACAATCTCGAGTGTTTTATAAAAAAAGAAAAAAAAAAGAAAGGCACCTGCTGAAGATCACGTCAAGATGACAACAGCCTATCCCGACGGGGGCAAAAGAAGACAAAACTTAAAGCACTTACTTTTGAACGCACCAGCTACGGCTTTTCAACCGTTGATCGGTGTGTCACGCTTTAAAGCAAAACAATCGGACCTGAGCAAAATTCACCCAAACGATTCTTTTAACTGCTGCGAGGACTGCGGACAATCCACCGCCGGCGTGCTGAAATAGAACCTGCAAGAATCACATGGCCTGGCTATTCCAGGAAGTGCATAGTCACTCACGCATGCACCCGGTGGCACGGTCAAAATGTAGCAGTCGCTGGTCGACCATGAAAGTATTAATGAAGGCCACCCTCACTACAATTACTTTGAATGTGCGAAGGCAACGCGAGCACGCCATCCCATTTTCATGGCTGCAAACAGCGCAGTGACCCACTTTATGCAACGAGAGCCTCTGCAACTTTTCTGTGACCACCAAAACTTGGCGCAATTCAGGCTTCGGAAAGCATGGCCTTGTCTCGTGCTGGCGTGCAGACTCGGAGAAAGGTTAAAGATATTAGCAAGCAAAATAAGTGCTGAAAAGGAAGGACATGAGGAGGGAGGGGTGTGGTTCTCAAGGGCCAATAAATGTTCACAATGAATGTGTTCAGGAGGGCACACGGATGCACAAAACAGACCTTGATACATCGATCTATCTGCAGCTGATTGGTGGAAAACGTTTTTTTTTAAAGTGTTGATTTTAGTGAAGGCATTTCAGAAGCTGTGGTGTTACTTCTTCTAATCGCGCCAGAACTGGAAGCTTTAAAAGCACCAACCTTGGGTTAGAGATGCTTCTCAGCTGCAGCCTAACAGTCTGAGTGATGTGTAGAATTCCTCTGCACAAACAGGACCCATGTGAAGCGATGCACACGCGCACGCACGGTCCAGATATGTGAGCGGAGGGCGCCGAGTCGGTGCATTCACTGAGAGAAGAGAACGGCACGCAGCAACACGCAACCGCTGATTGTTGACAGCTGCACGTTGACATTTTCCATCTGCTTCTCCTGCATCTTCGGGTGAACACGGCTGCCGAAAATCGACCCAGCCAGGTAGACACGACTGTGTTCGGAACACACACACGCACACACACACACACACACACACACACCCCTCCCCAAAACAGTCCATCACTGGTTGCTATCTGGTTACACGTGTTCTTGCGACATGTCCCGGTGTCATCTTTATTGGGAAACTCGCTTTGGGCTTTATCTTTCGGTTGGAAGTGACACATGTAAACAAAGCGCTGCGTTGCCATGTGACCAACCACGGCGGGGGTGGTTTGAAGCCCGTGTGGGTCACCTTGACCTGAAACCATCTGTATTGGTCAATCGGTGGGTCAGTCGTTTTGCCACTCGGAGTTAAAAGGCAGCTCGTATGACACTCGAAAGTGGGAGTTCCTAAGTTTCAACCCATGCGTCTGCATCACTCCGAGGCGAATATATCCTGTCAGTAGCATTTTAACTGAATGACAAAAGGCACTGGGTGAGGAGTAGAACACAAATTGTTAGCAGGTAGTCCGATGTGCATAATTTGGTGAGTAAGAATTTATAAATAGTTTGTTTACAAAATCTCAATCTGCTTCCTTCCAGCCTTTAATCACTCTATAATTCACACAGTGCCCATGTGGTACAATTACTCAACACTGTGTTAAGCCACTTAATTGCATCTTAACCGTGTGTACAAACAAAAGTCGCACACCAGTTGGAGAAAACAGGAGTTTATGCTCAGAAATGTACAACGCAATAAAACTCTTAGTTGGAGAAGTGAGAGGAAAATATAAAGCCATACCAAGAAAAACCTGGAAAGCATCCACAGCCCTAATAATACAATCATGGTAGAAATGCAGTCAGCAAACTGACCACTACTGACCCACTTATGGACCAGCTAAATTTAGATGGGTCTGAACTGTTGCTATAAGGATCTGAAAGGTCAAGTCTTACTTAATCTCAGAGGCTTGTTGCACCGATGTCTGAGGAGCCAGTGAATCATCAGTGCCATTGTAATAGGGACCTTAATATCTATGCATACTCTTATTAACACTATCACGGGTAACCACATCTCAAAACAAGGAGCTGCATTATAACAGAGTTACATGATGTGGTTGGCCACCTCCAGTGCACCTCTCTGCAATCAGCAAGTGTTATCAACTGTGTATAATTGTGCCGTCGTTTGTAATACACAAAAGGAACAAAAGTCACACCTAAAATGTTTTGAACAGGAAGCGTGGACCCATTTCTTTGACATTCTACTGTGAAGAAAGGACCAGAGCAAATCTTACACGATGTGATTACTGAATACAGTTGTGTTTGTTTCCTCCTTGGGCCTGCTGAGGATTACATCGTGCTAATCACATTAATAAGCGGCATGTTTGAGTCAAACTCAAGTTACGTCACCCAAGTTTCAGGTGGTGCTGCGATGACGAAGACACCCGTGTTGAGGTGTGTACAGTCGGTTTGGCTGGCATGCAAAACGGATCACGAAATCACTTGGTTACAACCATGTCCAGGTCCATCTTCTACTGCATAGGGGATGCCTCTGTGTCCCCCAATGTCAGTCGTTCTTGGGGGCGGGTGTAGGGTGGGACAAATCACAGTGACGAGAGCAGGAAGTGTCCCCGATGGAGTTGCAAACCATTTCATGGAAGTAAAAACCATCTGGCCCGCCGGGCCACCAGTTCACAAGGAAAAGGATCAAAACCGTGTAAAGTGGAGCCAAGCAGGTGCTATTAGAAGCGGTTTCCCTCTCCTTTTGTGGTCACAATAAAAAAAAGAAAAGCTAGCAAATGATGACAATCTCACAATTTGTCCCTAAAGAAATTCCTCCAAATCTGCCCCTGCTGCAAAAAAGACTGGTTGGTGCCTAAAAATGTATGTTGTGTTTGACACCAGAGCTCTACATTATTTTCACTGTTTTATGAATGCTCAACAGAATCCACTTACAACTTCTCTTGACTTGTTCCTCTGTTTTTTCCCTTCCATACAAAGTTGACCACTTATGTGCCATTTCCTACCACTTTCGGCTGCATGCATTTTTCAGTCCTAGTACTTTTGCAAGTGGCCACTTGTTGCTTTCACTCCAGCTCAGATGAACAGCCTCCCCACCCCCCACCAAAAAAAATCTGGTTTGTGGCCACGGAAGCATCAGTGCGTCTCAAACCTCACAACTGACACATTTAACGCGCACAACGCTGTCCGTCGCCGGTGCGGGTACGCAGGCACGATTCGATTCCGAGACGCGAAACAATTGCATCTGAAGTATAACCTCAAATGCCCCCCCAAATCAAGCCTGGGTACTGATGCAATGAGGGGGGGATTATGTAATCGAGGAGCCCCTCCACACACACACGCAGGGACACGCCGCAGGAAACAGCAGCACCTACTATGGACTAGTTAAAATGGGCTCCAAGCGACTCAAGCATGTGCTATTTGCAGCATGAGCGCTCCAAGCCGCTGCGGCCACTGAGCCTCCAAAAAACTTCACGTACGGGCACGCGTTTCCCCACAATCAGTCAATTACCGAAGTGAATCATCACTTTAATCTTTCATACAAAAGATAAAAACAAAAAAACAAACTTCTGCTGATCTCGTTCAATCACTTCGATGCATGTGCTGCAGGGAATATGCAAGAATTGCAACAAGTCAGCTTTACCTTGCAGGAGCACCGCAGGCGCATAAAAGGAACAGTGATCCGAGGTTAGCGGTAATTTCCCCTGGAAGACGTCGCAAAAGTTGGCGAACAGTTGTCTCGAGAAGTTGCGTCCGTTTGGCGGAGGGGAGGAGGTATTTAAAGTTTAGGCTCGCTGTGTTTAGCGCGTTCAAGGAGGAGGAAGAGGAGGAGGGGATACGGGGGCAAACGTGCAGCCCCTCCCTCTCGTTCCCATTGCGGTTGTGCAAAAGAAGCTTGGATGAGGCAACGAGGCCGACACCGGGTCTTCTGAGGGGTCCCGTTGAGTGAAACGCATCAGTCCCTTTTGGCAACTCAAACCTTTGGAAGCGGCGGAACTAAATTCTCTGAATAAAGCTCAATCATGAATTTAGGCAGAAGGAACAGCCTGTACTATTGTTTCCAATTTCCTGTCATGAGCAGAATGAAAAAAACTCTAACCAACTTGAAATTCCACCTTCTTCCATCAGGAATTGAAAAATAAAAAGTGTTCCACATTGTTACAAACACCAGAATTATTCAAATGTAAATTTTATTCACAGGCAAATAAACAACTAAAAATTCTTACACATGTGACAGCTGCAATACTGCTGTGTTGTGGATGGGAGGGTGACTGGAGACTGAAGCAGGGGTCAAAAAGCCATCACACTGTCTTGAACACTGGTTGCAGACGGGAAGGAAGGTCAAGTCTTTGCCGGTGTGCCAGTTGGGAGTTCCTTTTGGCACACATGAACATGAGGATGTGTGAGAGGAGTGAACTTGCTCAAGCGTTCTTTTCGTACAGCCGGCCAGAGTGAGTGTGGTTTAAAGTTTAAAGAAAGGATGTTTTCCAACGAGCATCCCGTGTCAATATTTACTCCAAAAAAAAAACGCATTCAAAAGACTGACAGTTCCTCACTGTTTTTCAGTACAACACCTTATGTCAGCATCCGTCTTGTGCTGATAGGTGCATGAAAACACGTTTCTGTACAATATTCACATTATTCACAAAGTCTTTTCGCCGTCTTCACTCGGTCAGACCGACGCTTCTCCTGCTCCGTCGATTCCACGAGTAGAAATGTGACAACTCCAAAAAAACAAGCTGCCGGTCTCTTGTTTTTCCTATGATTTGGCTTCCAAAAGAGGTTTGATATCTTTAATGCCGTGCTCCGCTGCCACAGCAATGATGTGGTCCAGAGCGTTCATGCGACCCAACAGCCTCACAACATCTCTGACCTGCTCCCTGTGGGCAGATATGAAGATATTGTTAGAAACGGTGCAGACAAAGAAATGGCACATTTGAGGAGTAGAGATAAAAAAAGTCAATTCAAGTCACTGAAATGTTGCAATGTAATCTGATTAAAAACACCCCTGAGACAGAATCCTTCCTCAAGCACCTTCCACACTAATCCAGCAGAAGGAGTTATAAATAAAGACAAATTCCCTATTTTAGACAATCTGAAGCTGTCTACACAGTACCCTTAGAAAGCCCCTTACTTGGTGGTTCGCCGCTCGGTATCAGAGCCCCCCAAGCTGCTGCGGTACAATGTGCTAGCCAGGTGGGTGAGGTAGCGACAGAATGGCTCCAGCTGGTGTAACGTCTGCTGACCCTTCAGTCCAGAGAACCATTGCGCTGGCAAACACTCGACCACCTGAAAAAAAGCAAAGTACAATAATTACTAGTTTAAAAGACATTTATTATATACACAAATCCTACTGAATATTTACTGCTGCTAAAGGACCTTAATATGGAAATCCATCTATAACCAGCTGAGCACATTTACTCAGTTTGTTGTATTGTCACTTTTTTTAAAGGGGAAGATAAGACTTTAGAATAGGAATGTTTGCATGAGAGCTTGTTTATTTTCCCATGATACATGTTCAGCCACCTCTTGTGAGTAACAAGGTGGGATGTGTTAGCTTTTCACAGAAAAAGCATGTTTGCTGAATGTTAATTCTGTCAAACAATGGATAAAAGCACATAGCAACTGTCACTCTCATGTTACACAGCACACACGAATATATGAGGAAATACAACAAGCAAGAACACATTGAATATCTTCCTGCTTTCAAGATTTCTGTTGTTCAATAGTCTGTGCGCTTCAGTTACCTTCTGGCACTTCTGGACATTTTCCTCCTCTGTGTCGGTGGTCTGCAGCGCTGAGAGGATGTATCTATTGAGAGTGCTGTCCAGAGCCAGGTCCCTCAGACAGGAGGCCGACAGGACACCTTCAAACTGCAGGATGTTGCCCAGCAACTATTTACACAAGAGACACAAGGTCAAACTTTACTCATGCGGACTATAACAGCTGTTCAAGAGTCTAATGAGGTTGATAATCTCCTACGCTGATGGGAACTTCACAGAGTCACTACTATACACACCCCAAAAAAACACAAATAATGGTTGATCTCCTGTGAGATTCAGCTTGAGAACGGGCATGTTTTCAGTCATGGAAGTACTTTCTCAGACAGGGGACACCGATACCTCCAAAAGGTACTATGTAGTATAAAGTTTACATTCACTATTGTAATTTATTGTGATTATAGCTGCTACAGCACTTTTTCACAGTCAATGAAAGTACCTAATGATACAAGTTAACCTTAGGTGAAGTGTATGATCTACAATGTTTCAGGACTTCCATTTGCAGCTAGTTACCAGTGCAACAAGAATGAATGAATTACGTGAAGGAGAATACCTTCTAGAAATACATACCTTCACACAGGTCCAGAACTGCCGCTGGTAGAACAGGTAGGGACCACTATTCTTGTTGTCCAACACACTAAACAAGACCAATTTAAAAAGAGTTACTTACATTATAACTCAACATCAAACTTCATAAATTGTCAGACGTACTTTTTGGGGTAGAGTGGAAGGAAGATGTCTTCATCCAGAGTCCGTCTTGTCCGCAAGACAATTGTTTTCAAAAGCTCCTGACAAAGAAAAACGAAGCTGATCGTAAATGTTCTGGCACAGAGCAGCTGAAAGTCCAAGCGTCCGTCAGAGGCAACGTTGTGCAAAAAGGTAGAGTGAGCTGTACCTGTGTGTATCGGTTGTCGCCATGCAGCACAGTGGGATAACCTTTCATTAGCCTGTGAATGAAGCCCACCAGCCTGGCTGTCTGACTGCTTGACAGCGGGTCCCACACTTGCTCTGCCAACTCTGCCACAAATGCAGACGAAACGCATGAATACACACGGCATATTCTGCACCGGCCACTCTTTCTTAGTATGCTGCGTGCTCCATGTGTGGGTTTCTCCACCTGTCAGCTTGGAGAGGATGACCTTTTCCACGATCGCAGGCAACAAGCCGATATCCGCATCGACTTTCTGCAACGTGCTGTGCTCGTCAAAGCCATAAAACAACAGCGACTCGAACCAGAGCATGTACTCGAAGTTTGCACACTGCATCTGCAAAGCAAATGATACTTTGTTGGAACTTGTTGGCCAGTTTTTTTTCCTTCAGCAGTAGAGAAAAAGTCACTCTACGAACAAACTACCTCGAGAGGGTTCCAGGTGATGAGTTGTAGACGAACTAAAGGGCTGAAGAGCTTTGGGAGGCAGAGGCCTATGTAGGCTTCTCTGTAACATTCAGCGTATTCGGTCCTCCACACCTCAAAATGGGATTTAATGTAGTCGAGTGAATGAAAGTCATCCACCACATCTTCAAACACTTTCTTGCATTCTCTGATGATTCGATCTGGAAGGGATGAACAATTTCAATCAGGCATGAAGTACTGTGTGTCTCACATCCATCATGTCTCCTTTGAATCGTGTTTTTACGAGCAAGTTTGCTCCTTCTGGTTGACAGTGTGATTCTGGAAAGGACGCACCTTTCTCCATGTCAAAGCTGGTGATGTCAGTCGAGGTTTCCTCGTCGTCGGATGATACGCCTTCGTTATGCTCCGCCCTCTTTCCATTCTGCTCTCTGGCTTGTCGTCGCCGGGTTCTGCATCCACAGACATACAGACAGCAACAGTCATATCTGTCAAGCTTGTGACAAATTTAATGGATTATTGTGAACGAACACAAACATGTCATGAGTGGTTGTTTGTGTCCTGCTTTATTGTGCAGCACTTGCATGCACAGACTGCGAAACTCATACCGTCGCGCTTCTCTCTCGGCGATCCTCCTCTGGCGACTCTGCTCTTGGTATGCTGCACGGTCTCGACCAAATGAGTCTAGATTAGGAGCCATGACAGCTTTATCTGCAAGAGACAGGAGCAATATTAGAACCAGCAGTGAAAGGGTAAATCCACCCCAGACCCTCATTTTCATTCCGGTGATACATCATCATACAGAACTGCAAAAATGCTTCGGCAATCTAAACCAATCTGAAATGACTGGAGAAGACAGTAAGTTTGAAGGAAAATGGACTCACAAAGCTCAAAAAAGACTCTGATATTGTTTTTAATTAGCTATCTCGAAGTATTAGTCAGGTTTGGTGTTGTGTTGTTCTTTTTCCAGCCACTTACCTGAGGGCAACTCCAAACATGATACAGTGAAAGTGGCAGATGACTAACAGTTCATTTTTGTCATCTTTACTGAGTCAGTCATTGCTCAAGTGGAGCTACAACCATCCAGCTGACTGTGAGAGTCAGCCATCAAAGAGCAACTCAATGGGCTCCTCCATTAATACATGTCCCACATGCTCACCCGTTCAGAACCACACACCACTTAGCTTTAATCGTACTCATGAGGGGAATTGGGGGTAGCATGATACAAGGACACACACACACACACACACACACACACACACACACACACACACACACACACACACACACACACACACACA
>JAUESF010000006.1:12871694-12882031 GCA_032274765.1 Malacoctenus tetranemus
GAAAGAAAGCTGAAGTTTGTGAGACTAATGTGAAGACAGGGAGGTATCTTTAGCTGCAGTGTTCTGATGAAATGAACACAGGGTGGGGTTCAAAGAGAGTGTCTTTGTTGATTGTCTCGCTCCTTGAAAGAACATTTTTCTGGTGTTTTTGACTGGAGACAAATTGTTCTTTCAGTTCTTTCAGTTGCTTGCTCTTTGAAAAAAAGTTCTCTTTTTTCTCTCTCTCGTCGTTCCATCTTAATTTCAGGCTGTAGATGCACAAGCTTTAACTCCTGGTTTATTGTTTTCAGCATTATAAAAGCAAGGGAATTTGCACGAGCTCATGAAGCTACAGTACCCTCCCCTCTCCCAAAAAACTGCCTCCTAGAATGTAATTGCTGATATGAATTGTTCATAAACATTACAGTGAAGCCAAACACTGACAAAAATCTCTTTCTTTGGCTAATCTGCAATGGCAGAAACCCCAAAGAAGCCCGAGACCCCAGTTTGGTACCACTGGTCTTTTTGAATGCATATTCATGCATGATTCTTCAGGGCATAAATGAGCACACTGTTCATGTGGGAATTTTTTCAAAATACATTACAAAGCTACTATTTTTACACCTACCTGGCCATCCATCATCTAAATGGCTTGACAGGCCAAGTGATGAATGATTGGCAACCAATGATTACTGGAGCTGGGGGGTGTTTCTACTGCTTTAAGTTAAACCTCTCTGGAGCTTTAGGCTTGTTGGTTCAGAATGGTAGACTGACTCACATTGGACCAGAATGAGAATACGTGATTACAAACGTACTTTCGTCAGATCATACGGCTGAGTTAGAATGGTTTGAACTTGTTTTGTTGTATGTCTGAGGGCAGTGCGTGTGGGCACTTGCATTGCAAGGGTATTTTGAAGGTCATCACTCTGAACACACATATCTGTTCTATCGTATTCAGTTTGCCATCTTTTGTTCATAATTTAAAAGCTCATCGGCTCAGCAGTGGCTCTCCTCAAGGCTTTCCTGAATGGAAAGGCAGACAGTAGCTTGTCTTGTCAATGGCACTCACGCATCCAGCAAAGATTTATCTGTATGTCTTGTGTATTTGATCTCCTTTTGTGGAATGCACGATGTTTCCCCCCACAATACAGATTGCATGGCAACATTATACAATGTATATCTGTGAAGTGCAGCACTAGATCTTCTCCATTCAATAGCAGTTTCATTTTAAGTCATCGAAACAACTGCAGGAGAGAGATTCGAACACCCTGACTGCATTTTTTGGAGTGCATAGGTAGGTGTAAAGGTAGTGCTATGTGCACCTGACGTGATTTACTGTGGGATGTTTGAGTCAAATGCTAAAATAACCTTTAAGTCATTTTTTTGAAATAACAAACAATCAACTGAACAAGCAAACAAAAATCCACGTTTTGCCTCCATAACACACAACACCATAAATTCCCAGATACAATATTCCTGTGATTTTTCTTCATGGTTTACCTCAGGAAGGTAAAAGAACAACTTACATTGAAAGCTGTAGGTCTTTTAAAGAGCTGAGGCAATCAATTCCAAAGTGACAATGTGTTCTCAGTTCCCAGAGTCAAAAGCCAATAGTGCGACAGAAGTCTGTAGGAAGTGACACACTTGAGAAAGACTGACTGGCGGTTTGGTTTTACAGGAGTAACTTCATCCTATGTAATGTGTGGTTTGTCCACCATCCAATTTGCTGAGTATCTCTGACACGGTGACCCTTCTTTTATTAACAGTCTGAGCAGCGTAAGAGGGGACAATGTTTCTCTGAGCTGGCACCCCCACTCAATAGAGTGGAGGTAATAAACGAGTTTGAGAGAAAGGCCGAAAACAAGAGGAGACTTAGATTGAGTTGAGTTGAGCAGGAGCAGCAGCAGGTGGACGGGCCAAAAAAAGCGAAAAGGCTTTCTCCCTGACAGGTTATTGATTTGCTCATACTTCTCCAAAAGGATCCTGGAAGACTTTTAAAGGGAGAAACGGATGCTGCTCGCTCAAGCAATCCCTCTCCCGCCTCCAAATAAAGTCTTCTCCCTCTTTCTTCCTAATACCTGACATCGTCTGAAACCTTGATGGTATTCAAGGCGGAGAAGCGTTGACTGAATAGGAAAATAAAAGAGTCACAACGGCAGGACAACAGCTGCTCATTTATGCATCCCGATAGTACCAATAATGTCAGAAAAGGCAGTGTTGCATTATCTGTCACCTAACTTCAGGGTGGACCGGTATGGGACTAAATTTGATAGTTTTGAAAATAAAATTGCATTTCTTTTAGACATGCAGTATTTCTGAGGGGGGCCTTCTTTTATTCTTGGATAGCGTGTAGAGTCATTGGATGAGAGGGGCCTTTATATATTTTCAAAGCCCTGTCATGATGTGAAAGGACTTCAGACGGCTACTTAGTGTGGCATCGGAAGGAGAGATGGAAATAACTTCTGCTGACCTTTTAAATTTCACTTTCCTTTATTTCCTGACTTTGCCCCTCCGAAAAGCATTTTCCTCTCGACAAAGCTCAAAACTGTCACGCTGTGATGTTTGACTGGACAGCTATAACCCAAACTCCCGACCGCAAAAAGATCGAAATAACACTTCAAATGCAGAGCAAACAAAGATTTGCTGGGATACCAATTAGAATGTAGCTGTATTTTCATTATACAAGACTGACAAATATCCCAGGTACATATAAACTACGCTATGTTGATTGAAACAAAGGTTGATCACAAGCGCAGAGAAAAAAAGTGTCTATCATTTCATTAATGTCCACATGAGGCAGTCATGGTCCAATATTAAGTCGATGTGTGCACTGGCGCATCTGGAATAAGCTGGTTTGTGTAGCATTGCCTCCTCTTGTGGCGACAGCCTTCAAAGTTCTCGGCAGTGAGGAGACCAGTTGCTGGAGTTTTGGGTGAGGATTTTTGTTTTGTGGAGCATCAAATGTTTTCTAAAGGTCTCTACAGCAGACAGGCCAGTTCAGCATCCAGTCCCTTCTGCTGTTGTGAATGATGCAGCTCGTGGTTTGGCATCGTCTCGCCGAAATCTGGAAGACCTTTTTGGGAAATGTTCGGATCCCCAAACTCCAGCGATTGTTTTCCTGACCTCCCAGATGTTCACAACCTGCAGTTACAAGGAGCAGCATGACACCGTGCTCACCTGTCCCAGTTTGAACCAATTTATAATGATAATGAATCATTGCATCATAATAGGGTGATAACATGTTATCCTCAGAATCTGATAGGTATTCCAAGTTGTGTTGAAAATAAAATAGGCATTTATTAGATTTGCAAATCAGTGCATCGTATTCTTATTTACATTTTACACATCACACTAACCTTTTCCAAATAGGGGTCACAGTGTTGAGGCAATTTACAGAAAGCACATAAAGGACAAACAGCTGGGCAATGCTTATTTAGGTATACAGCATCCACCACATGGCTTTTTTTCCAGTAATTAGTTTTTGCAATAAGTCATTATCACCTCCACCATCTTTTACATTTCTGGTGTGGATTAAGCGAGGTTTGCAAATGCTGTCTCGGTGCATCCCTTATAGAATTCAGTTTCATATGCATTTGAATGAATGGACATACACACTGACTGTACATGCAGCGAGCCCATTAAAATTCCACTGCTACCACTCCTGCAGCCCCCACTCAGTTTACACAAATCCATTTTCCTGATGACATCTTTCAATTAATCTGCCGACAATAGGCCAAGTTGATGTGTGCTACATTTATGTGGAGTGTGTAATAGGTGTTTGCACATGCATTGTATTAGGAATGCAACAAGTTAAAGAGAAAACTGTTTTCTTTTTCTCTTAGTTGATAATTTCATCAGACAAACGAGAAAAAATGTGACGGTAAAATAACCAAAAGTTATAATCAATTGTTAACCCAATAAAGCCCTTATGAACAGGTTTCAACCATAATCTGAAAACTGTATAAAACGAAGTTACACGATTTCAGAAGCCTGGGTCGAGTTGACACTGATTAATAGGCTCTATATAGTCGAACAGGGGGCCAGACTAGGGTGTAGTGGTCAGTAATCTCAGCTCACAGGGGGAAGATCCCGGGTTTGTCCCTGGATGGGGCCTTTCTCTGTTGAGTTTGCAGGTTCTCTCTGTCCACACGCATGTTTCCTTGGTTGTGCTCATTTCGTCTCACAGTCCAAAAGCCTGCATGCAAGGCAAACTGCCATTGCCAAATTGGCACACGTGTGAATGTTTTTCTCGTTCATGACTGGCACTAACTTGAGTCTCTTAGAAACAAATCATGAAGTAAAAGTAGGAGGTTATGGTTTATTGTCACCTTACTTATGCAACTCGATCATGCTAAGAACTCTTAATGGACAGTGGATTATCAGCGTCCATACAGTTTGTCAGGTGGGGTAAGTACCACTGTGAAAAAGAAACTTTATACATTACTTTTCCTTAGCTCACCGGTGCACAAGGAATAAAAATGCTGCAATAGTTTCAGTTGTTTTGCTCATGCCTTGCTTCAAGACGCTTTTCTGCATCTCTATGAATAGTGATCCATGTCTTTTTTTTTTATCGCACCCCCTACACACAAGACACAAATTACTGAATCTCTGATGCTTTTTTTGGCCTTTGCTACAAACGTTCCCTGTCATGTCCACTTACACAACCTGCCCATTGACAAAATCTCAGGTGGTGTCCCAGTGGTATTGGTGGAGGAGAAAAGAAAAGAAAAAAAAAAACAGCAGAAAAGACCTGAGAGTAATGTATCAAAGGCTTATCGCTGAATGAGAAATGCAAAGACCAGAAGCTTCGTTTTTAGACCCAGCAGTGTATTGGCACAAATCCCAGACCGCTAAGGTACTTTCATTTTCGAGACCCCAGACACAAGTCCCAGCTCTTGTTTGTTATTGTGCTACAGTATTGGACTAAACTTGCGATCTCTGAAAAGACTCAATTTTTGAGCTGCCAAGTGGGCCATTTAAAGTCAGAATCGGTCATGCGTTCCTCCAGTCTATGATTAATGGTGCAGTTTGATTTTTGAGCAGTTCCAGGGCTGAAGTTTTAAAAAATGCATTGGGTGAAATCATGTTAAGCTGAACCAGTATGAGACAAATCCGTAATTGCAGTTGGATTAATGTGGTTTAGAGAATCTAATGTGCTTCTTATTGATGTGGAGAATGGGAGTGTGGAGGCTTGTTTCTCCTGCTCCTGCAGGTGTCAGAGGCCATAAAACATGTTAAATCCTCTTCTTTGAAGGAGGATTCTGCTTCATTACCCCCTGCTGCGTTCGCCATTATTATGTACATTGTAGCTGTGAGATATTGCTGACTCTCCACACCTCTTTTCATTGCACTGGATTGAATCTGAGAAGTGCAAAATCGCACAATTTGGTCACGGGTTTATATGAGGGAATACGGTGCACACAAAGTTCTCAGTGGCAATGTGACTATAAATAATGCATAAATCATTCAAAACATTTGTTTTTTGGCCAAATAAAGTAAACATAGAGATTAACTATTTGAAACAGGGCCAGAAATGGCACACTTCTAGCTAGTTATCACACCTCAGAACATCTTTCACAAATTTTTTATATCTTTCCCAAGAGCCCTAAACTTCATTAATATACAGTAATGATCGCTATCAGTGTATCTCATCTGTTGGTCAGCGATAATAATTGGGGCAGATGCTTTGGAGGACGTCAACAATACATGTAGTAGAAGCCAGGAGATGGTCCAAGCTTTCCTATTGGCTCAGAGCTTCAGACCTGTGCACCTTTTACTCTTTACAACTTCCATGTCTCATCTCCTTTCGGCTCGGCTTCTTTTCTATGGATGCTGCTTACAACAACCATGACCAGCATCACACTGAACCAGTGGTCGAGGATTGTGTCCTTTTCAGGTAACTGTTAGAAATGATCTGCGCTCAAACTGTATGACAGATAATAGGATGTTAGAGGCAGCAATAAATACAATGTAAATATTAATAGAATTCAGTCGAAGTTAAATTGTCCAACTATCTAAACCAGTGGAATCATTTTAGATGAAACAGAGGAGGTGTTATAATGCCTTGAGCATAACCACATTGATTGCTTTTTTAAAAAATGTGTAAAAGCATCATCAATCTCCTCTAATTAGAGTTTTGTGTGGCAGACATGCGTGGTTAGTGTGTGTGCACAGACGTCCCACACAGCACAGACACAGACAGGGACAAGTACGCACTCATACATATACACAGAATTCCCCTCACAACAACATGTCCTAACTCAGCTTATCTCACAACCCATCCATAATCAAAACTGACACTCCCTGCCTCCGCTGCTCCCTCCCCTCCTCTGCACCCTCACCCCCCCCTTTCCCACCGACTCTCCTTCTGCTCTCACGTCCCAAAAATACCAGGCTGCTGAACAGGAGACTCTCCCTGTAAGCCCCGGGCCAATTAGTGTGGTGTTGCTGCATTGTTATCTGCCTGTCATGGTGGGTTTCTCCTGCCTGTTCGCTGTTTGTGGCAACACAAACTGCTGCTGCTGCTGCTGCTGCCGCTGCTGCTGCTGCTGCTGGGCCACAGGCAACTTGAGAGCAGGAGAAGAGATGAATGACGAGGAGAGGAGGAAAACAAAGGACGTGTAAGAAGTGGAGGAAAATCATCCTATTTAACCAGAGGTGACTTCTGAGATTCAAATTCAGAAGAAAAAAAACTTTTTTTTGACTCATGTTTTGCAGATCATTGCATCCAGTGAGCCTCTTTCACTGTACACATAATTATAAAAGGAGAGAAAATGGTAGTGTTTGGAAAAGAAAGCACAGCAGAACTTTGAGATATCACACTGTATTTATAATCAGCGTGCTATTGGATGGTGACAGATAAAATAGCAGGTGGGGAAGTTAAGGCTGATGGCTAGAAACAGAAATTGTTTTAATAGAAGCTCTGATCGCGGCTGCTTGAAGGATAAATTAGGGTCAAAACACTGCATGAATGCCAAAACTTAGTCCTGTCAGTGGATGAAAAGATAAGCCCAGTGTTCCCACATTTACTCGAGTACCTTCGTTTAGATCTTTATCTTCACCGTCACCTGATTTCTAAAACTCAGAAAAATCTTGAAGACATTTTTCCTGCCATCAAGTCAAGTTCCTCACAACTGTCAAACTTGTGAACTGGGACCCCTGTTACTTTTATAGAAGTCGAATCATTGTGTTTACAGACTGACAAGCCGGCACAGATCCGAGCAGAAGATAGTAAAACAAACATTGTTGGACAATTGATGAATGACGAACAAAGAATCTGACGTTATCGGTGCAAAAGATAATGAGTTGTCACTTTTTTATGCATAAAGAAGATAAAACATCCTTATCTATTCACAACAGATGGAGATTTTCTTAAATGTTTATGTCCAGACTCAAAGCTAAAAAAAAATACGTTCCCTTGAAATTTTGTTGGAATTTAGCATTAATGAAGACATTTCATCAGCAGGACAACAGCCACATCTGCTCACTCACTCTTATATCATACAACCTTGTGGAGGCAACATCTTTGTTTACAGTTACCATGGCGACATGGGCTATTTTTGTCTCCTGCAAGGTTAGTTGAGAAATGGAGTGTTTACTTGTTTACACACTCACCGTTCGTGTCCCTCTGCTCTGCAGCGATACAACAGATGGACTCTCCTCGGCAAAATGGGTTATGGTTGTAATTTCCAGACTCCGGTTGTTTGCGCAGAGGTGCACTCAGCCTCCGTCCGTTGTACGTCAGCATCGCCGTCACGGCAACTTCTGCGTCTCACCAGAGAGCAGCTCTGTCACTCAGGAGAGGATTCAAGCACTTGTGCACGGTAAAGCTTTAACTGTTGATGAGAGGTTGACTCACTTGACGGGCCAGAGGTTCACCAGGAGGATCTTCGAAGTGGACTGTTAGTAATAATCTTGCATCCCACTAATTTGTTTTTTTTTTTTTTTGCAGTTTTAAAAAATCAAATTCAGCAGACAAAAAGTAGCAGATCAGCATTTAAAAAAAAAAATTTAAATGCCATACATGTTTTATTGCTTGATGACAAACAAAGCCTGTGATATTTTATAATTTCCTGTGTGTTTCTTTTGTTTATATGTAGCTTTCCCATCGACAATCCCTTGAAATAACCATAAAAAGTTGTGTCGAGAACACTCAAAGTCCAGCAACTCTGTTGCATCTAATTCTGAAGAAGAAAAAAAAAAGCGAACTTGGAGTCCCATGGCTCCTGTTGAACTTTGGTTTGTCGAGAGACATTTATGCTGCTTAAATTTCACATCCAGGCATTTTTGCACAGCGAGTGGAGAAGATGAAGGAGAAGAATACAGATGACCGTTTGCCAGTTCGCAGGATCTGATGTAACTATCTGTTATTTAGGACGGGCGACTATGGCGGGAACATTTCTTTCATGTACGGAGATGGGATGAGAGATGGGACTTCAGCTTGTCATTTGTGCTATTAAGTGGGCCCCTCTCACTTCAGATACTTTCATCATCTGTATTTTTGTTTTTCAGTGCCCACACAAACTCCATGAGACTTTATTAAAAAGCGCCTGCCTTCCCAAAATCCACCATCAATGCCGATCATACTTTTAATAAACTACAACAGAGACATTAGGCTGACATCAAATCAGAGTCCTACGAGTCCCGTGGGATTGCCATGGGACAGGAGCATTACTGCGATGTGTGGTTGGGAATTGGATGAGACAAGGCTTAGTTAGAGCCTGGGGAGTGGATAAAAGTCAAAGGAACATTTGCATTTAATTATGTGCTTTATTTTGTTATAATGGGATCGTTGCACCAGGAGCCCCCAGACTTCTCAACACAAGATCTGACTGGGTATTTATTTTCCCTGGTTCTAATCATTCAGGAATCAATTAAATATGACGACCAATGAAATAGAGACTGAACATGTGGACAATGCTTGCTCAAAGGCCAGGACTTCGCCTGACAACTTTCATCTTTTCGATACCTGCCCGTCATATTCCAATCTCAAATCAAGAGAGCATTGTACGTTGTACATCCGTCTCTCAGTGTGTGAACTTGCCGCTGCACACTGAATCATGGCTGGCTGTATAATTTTCATATCTTTGACTCCAACTTTTAAACTTTCTCTCTCTAAAGCCTGAGTCGCTGGGTGCCCTTTCTGGACCTGTCCACAAATCTCTAAACTCATCTACATGTGCCTTACAAATCCACAAAGGTTACTCTGCCCTCATCTGCTATTCCTCTCGTAGCAGGGCGAGTTCTACCAAGTAAACAAACGGCTGAGTGTCGGACTGTAATTCAAATTCAGACCTTAGACTGCTGCTGACAGTCTCTGGTGGGACTGCAAGTTGCTTTCATTTCTCTGCTTGAATCTCCCAGTCCCTTTTCTCTCTCTCAGCTGCTTTAACATGCACCTACTCAATAATAAATTCTCCCTGACTTCAGCTCAAGTTCCAGCCCTGACCACTGGTTCCTGTTCTTGTGGTTTCTAATAGCTACAGAAATCCATTTGTGCCAATGCCTGATTGGTGTCCTGAGCCTGACAAACACAAGGTGGGATGTGTTGAAAAAATCTAATGGGATATATATATATATAGGCTGAACTCACGCTCTGTTTTAGCCAGAATGGTGTCATTATTCTACAATAACCCTCAAAGCTACTTTAGAATTTTGTCTGAATACATTATGAAATCATTCATTTCATTTCTGACTATTTGGATGGTCATAAGGCAGCTTCGCAGCCACTGCTCCCTCAATATTTTTTCATCAGCAGCTTGAGAAACAAATCACTGACTTTTGTCGGACTGAAGCTTGACTTCTAAACACATGTTGAATCGAAATGGGCTCATCCGCAGCTCGACGAACAGACCGAGATCACGCAATAGAAAGTTGCCGTTTCGATTGCTTTGAGGGGGGCCTTGTCGTTTTATTGTGGTGGACTAAAGCATATTTGTTCGCGGTCATCTTATATCGATGTAAGGAAATCCTTATGCCAGCAACTGTGTTCATCAATCAGCCTTCAGAAATGAGAACCACTCACTAAAGATAAATTCAGTGTACAGTAATCTGTATCTTGTTCTCTGAACTTGCAGTTAGGCAGGAAGACTATTGTCATTCAAGCATCCACATCATGGCTGGCTGCAACCTCTTAATTATCATCCAGTCCGAGATTTCTGTCTGTCAACATATAATCTTGATTGCTGAAGGATACTTGCCCTGGTCAGTCTGTCATTGTCTATGAAGTGTCACTGCGGCGCACCACGACCCCCCACTTATGTCAAGGGGGTCCATTAATCGTCTCACCGGAGGAGGCTTCTGCAGAAAGGTCACACACAATTGTTGCTATCACTTCCAGCGAGGAAAACATTTGTTTC
>JAUESF010000006.1:12903687-12921051 GCA_032274765.1 Malacoctenus tetranemus
CACACACACACACACACACACACACACACACACACACACACACACACACACACACACACACACACACACACCATCAGAGGGCCCCTCAGGACAGTCCATGAACTTCTAAGCAGCGTATTTTGGAGAATGAAGCCAAAAAGCAGACAAAGTACTGTCAGTAAAGGCCCAGCTGCCACAATCCCGGTTTGAAACCTAAATTCACGAGTTCACATTTTGTTAAAAAATGCACAACATCTCACGGTGTCTGTGGATGAAATACTCTCACCTTTTATTCCACTGAAGATACAAACATGCCTCTCCCAGGCAATTCAACTTTGTCAGCCCCACCGCATGTTTTGGCAGCTGGATAAGACGACATTGCTGGTGTTTATTTGAACATTTAATGTCTTCTCGTTTGTGCATTCGTCTGCTCTCACGTGCCTGACAATTTCCCAGGCCTTTATGCCATTTGCCATTGTAATTGCGAGGAGGATATCTCAGCAACACGCTGAACAGAGACTCAGTCTTCTCAGCCCCCACGAGATCAGCTACGTCTTATACTCAGGCCCTTAATGAAGACTTACCAAAAGCGAGTGACATTACGGTAGGCTTAGTGTTCAACTGTCGTGGTATTTCTTAGGTTATCTCATTTCAAAGCGTGCCGTTTTCAATACACTTTGCAAGTCTAGGTTCTGGTTAATGCTTTCAGGTACTATTGAAAACCCTTCTTAGGAGAGGAAATCACTTTCCAGCTCAGTTTTCGACAAGCACGCTCTTCCCTTTTATATCATTTTTGACTCAGCTCATTAATTAGAGTGATTAGAAGTTTTATGTTAGATTACGCTTGAAAAAATGTGTAAAAGAGCATGAAAAAATAGAAATATATCATCATTCACTGTGATAAATACAGCGATCATTGATTGTTCGATCTGTGAGCGGGCCTCAGCACCCCCACAGCCCTCAATTGAAAACTGTGCACTGCTTCTTTTTTTTTTGGAAGCTCCTGCTTCTGCATCATCATAAAGTGGGTGTGTCCATCAGCATTTGGCTTCACTGAAATAGCTTTGCAAATTCAGATATTGGAGGATTTCTTAAAGGCAATCTGCCAAATTGTCTGGGAGCTTGGGACCACTGCTCTAATGCAAGGGCCACTTGCGTGTTTGTCGAGTTTTGTTGAAAACATCCACCATCTGAAAAAGTGTTGCCGATAGACAGATGTGAAAGTGCCTGCTTGTTAATGTTCACATTCATGCTGTATAGACATTCTGTAACTACTTTTAGAATATACAATATTGGATGGTGTCAAAAAGGGCAGGGAAAAGTAATCTCCATCCTTAAAGCTTCACCAGCTGAGTGCAAGGAGCTTTTTTTCTGTTTCACTTTATAGCTACGTTAGCCTGCGCTGCTGTTGGCCATGAGACCTTACTCTGAAGCCTCTTACATAGGACAAACATTTGAAAATGGTGTGAAAAATGTGTCGTGTCCAATATTTGAAATTCCTTTGATGTGGTGGAGTCTTGGGTGCCAAAGATACCAATCCTGTACTTGTACCTTCTGCAAACGGTGCTCTATCCCACCAAGTATTTTGTCAGCCAGTTTGAAGAAAAGGTTGATGACATCCAAAGCACTTATTCACACCCGTGATCCTCTTTCACTCTCCCACAAACTTTTGTAACCTTGCTGATTATGCTCCTCTCACTCCTGTCTCTCTGGGCGAATTTTTGAAACCGGTGTCCTCCAACTAACCTTAACAGAGACTTGATTGCACTCCGCACAACTCCAAGTTCAAATCCATGTCTCCCCTCAGCTGCACTACACACTTCATGCTTGCTTTGGTTCTCCCAATTCTCTCTTCTCCTCTTGTATCTGATCAAAAATCCTCCAGTAGCCTTCATCCTCTGCTTCTATCCCCAACCACACCTGCCTACCTTCAAAGTGAGAACAAGGTGAGGCTTTATTGATCTTACAATGAACACAAAGAGGTCAGAGTGCAGCGGCACACCGAGCACGACGAAGGAAGCGAGCCGCTGTCTGTGAAGGACACTTGAGTAAAATGGATGCAGTGTTTTTTCTTTCTAGGATAGAGGACAGTCTCTGTCCGTCTCTCAGCTCCTCTGATGTGTCCCACGAGGCTCAAAAGCAACTTGTTGGACATGCACATATAGGAAAAAGTCATGTAAGCTCTGAACTTCTACAAGTCAGTTTAAGTCCACGTGCTGAAAATCAAACATCATGGGATTTTATGCTCCAAAAACTGTACCTACATCTATTCTTTATTAGCAACATGCTTTTTCATTTCATGTGAAGCTACTAGCTATGAGTTCATAGGTATGAATGTGTTTTGAAATGTAGCCAAAACAAAATGTGCAGTTTTGTCATTAGTTTCTGTTTTATGTTCACAAGCGTTTGCTGTGATGGCTGCTATTTAGTAAGAACTTATCACACAGAGACACACATCATTTTTGTGAAATCCACATCGCCTCCATCTCACCTTCTGCCCGAAATCCATGAACCACTTGGCTCGCTTGGGAATCTCCACTAAAGCGAAGCCTCGAGGCAGCAGAGGCCACGCAGAGTGTTTTCCCTGCGATCCCTTCAAATCTCAGTCCTTCCAGAGACGAGAAGACTCGGTGTCAGCAATTTTTCTGCTATATGTGCTTACGCAGCTCTCAGTAGGTTTGTTTTTTGCACGATGCAGTTTCCCTTTGCATATCAGTTTACAGGAGAAATCAATTAGAGAACAGCATCAGATGTGTGGCTAACTCCCCCCGGCAGATGCCTACAATGATGGATTGATCACTTTTTTCATTGTTCATTAACGGTTTCATGTGTATTGTTGCATTCCTTCTGTGGATTGGATTTGATATCAAGTGTATTTTTTATGGACTGAATTTAAATTCACATCTAAAAAGACAGAAAATATACAAAGCGATCAGTCTAAAAACAAATACAAAAAGTCACAATTGCTTAATTTTAGTTATTCCATCAATGGATTGATAGAAAAAGGTAGAAACTTGTGGGTTTGTGCCTTTGCTGTCAGTCTTCACTTAATTATATTCAGTAAAGTGCAGATGCCATGAGAATAATCTCTGCTTTCCCCCTACCCTCAGTGTATATATACAGACAACTGCTCACCCACATCCTTAACGCGTGGTGAGACATTGATGGTGAAGTAGTCGTAGGTGGCAATCTTTGCCTCAGGAGAGGTTATGCCAATGTGAGCCTTATAGATTCTCCAGGAAGGAGGCTTCTTTGGATGTGTGTGCTTGCAATTCTTTGAAAAAAAGTTGGACAGGAGGAGAGGAGAAGCGAAAAAAAATTAAAGATCCTCTGGAGGAGAGGGGGTGGAAGAGGCTATTAAACATTCAGAACTCATGACTCAGCACTTGCAGCGGCGGGAGACATAAACAGAGGGCCAGTGACGGAGAGGGTTAGTCTTACCAAACCACTGCAAGCCTACTAAACTGAACAACCAGGATAAAGTAGAGCAGTGAACCCTGGGCAAATTGGCTCCAATTACTTTGGTTTGTTTGTCTTTCTCGCCCTCCCCCTCCTAAAGACGACGTGCTCCACACCTGCAGCAGTCTTACATCATTCGAACTGCATCACAACTCAGGCTGGAGAAAACAGCGAGACAAGAATGCGTTATGTGGCTCGAGGTGAAGGAATGTAAAGCAGAGGTGAAGCCGGGTTACAGTGTGAGAGGAAAATTAGGCGCGAGGGAGAGCATGAAGTTTGCTGGAGGATGAAAAAGAGGCGCTTCAGGGGGAAAAGTTACGGTCAGAAAATAAAGGAGACACTAAGATACTCAGAGGGAGAAATGAAAGAGTGGGGCCAGCTCCACTCAATGTATGTGTGCTTCCACCCATGACAGCTAACTGTGAGCTTGACTGAAGTATTGCTTGGGAACTAGATTATGCCCTTGGTTCCCTTCACTCTATACACATGGCATAAGCTAAGAATCTCTAAATCTCTGAGTTCAGACACTTTACAAACACCCCCCCGTCCCCATTGCAATGAAAATGACAAAGTTGGAACATAAAAATCACTATATTTTTTGTATTTTCTCTTATGTCATCCAATATTTTATTTTGTAGAGAAGCATAAATAGAAGCTGCTTTCTTAGTGTTGTTTAGCTTCTGTGGAAGACTGTTTGATTTGATGAGGTGACTCATGTCTGTTTGTTTATGCCCACACACTTGACATCAAGACAAACAAAAGCGCATACGTCTGAATGTCAATGAAATAACAGAAAAGGAAAAGCACGAGGAATCAAAAGAGGCTCTCTTGATGATATCGGCAGCGAGGAGGGGAGGAGGGGGAAAAGAATCGTTTAACACATTTAACAAGAGGAAAACTAAGGGCCAGCATCTGTCTCCATTCTGCCACCTGCAAGCCCGAACAATCATATACAGTACATATGCAGCCAAACATTGGCCGGAAACCAAGAGCAGTTTGGAGACGGTCCCAGAGTGCTGGAGTCCCCCTGCCTTGTTAACATATTTGGCCCCGGTAGAGAAACAGAGCCACTCTTTGCTCCGGTCAGCATGAGGAGAGAGGCTGAGAGAGAGAGTGAGAGAGAGAGGGAGGGAAAGAGAGAGAGAGAGGGGGGGGGCGGATTCTTTGGAGGGGATCTAAGACAGAACATCTGATCATTCCGTGTAGAGATTTTATCTACATCCATTTTTTAATGTCTTTTTTGACTGAAATTCCACTTCTGAATTGCACCCATCCCTCTCATGTTTAACCCCTAACTTCACACACTCGGAGCAGTTGGCAGCAGCAATCGTGGCTTTCCTTCTGCTTTCCCCACCATGATTTTGTTCCTGATGGTCCATAGACACGAAATCCAACCTACCAGTCAGAAGTCCTCTTCTTTAACCACAAGGCTCCTACTGCCTGGATCTATTCATCACCATAGAGCGGAATACAAATCGTCCTACCATATTAACTACTCCGATTCAAGCAGTGATTCAACAACCTGGGGTGCTGGACCCCCCTCAGGGCTCTGATGTTGCCAGAGTAAGGTCTGCAGATGTCAAGGAAAACAGGAATTTAACACCTGCAAGGCTCTAAAACGGCACAGAAACTTCCAAGTGCTTATTATTTTAAAGACTCCAGCTTTCTTTTGGTGTGGGAACTTATTTATGAAAGCTACAGTAATAATTGGAAAAACAAAAAAGAGACATCTACAACAGAAGTATCCAACTAAATCCCTGTGGAAAGCATTCGTGACTATTTGTCAAAATCGTCCCTGTTATATAATTGGCATTTCTGAGTAAGAAAAGGTTTTTTACAGAATAAAAATAAAAGAAGACTCATCCGTCTGTAGTGTCGTTTCCAGCGTCAGCCATATGTGTCTGACCTTCGAATGCATTAATTTGAAGGTAAAACTTAGTCCCACCTAATTAGCATCATGCAGTCTTATATGGGTGCCGAATTAGTGGGTGCCACAAGTTTGTGATCATCTCTGGCATGTGTGAACTTTCGCTCACTGAATTTGCCTTCCTGGAAATGGCTAAAGAATACTGAAAGCAGCTTGGGGATCTTCATCATTTCTTACCAAAGGCTTTCAGTACAATAAATAGCATTTTTCTATTCACTTCATGATTTGAAGTGACAGTCACCATGTCCCATCAGCGTGGCTCCCTGAGTGCCTGGCTAACTCTGAGGTGGCTGCCTCTCTAATTGGCCAGGCAAGGTATTGAAGAGTGAGGGCCAGTGGCGGAGTGGGGAGGCACAGATAACAGGCTTATCACCAGGTGAGGAACACTGAGACCAAAAGGCTTCTCTTTTTTTGACCACACAAATGTTCAGCCTATTTACCAAAGTTTCCTCCAACGCAGAAAAAATCTATTCGGGACTATTTCACACTGCTTATGTGACTTTTTTTTTTTTTTTTTTTGCAGCCTTGTATGTGGACGCTGAAAGCGACATTTGGTCTAATGTCTTTATTTGATGCAGAAAGGCTGCAGCCATGCCTTGTCCAAAGGAGTGTTTCCCTGCACAATAAAGTGGTGCATTTAAAGATTATTTTCATACTACTTAAAAATACCTGCTCTCTCCTCTCTACTCCCAATAAAGACTATTTCTGTTGGCTCATTAGTGGGAAAGTAGATGCATGCAAAAAAAAGATCCTTCCAAAATCTGCTCCATCGAAACACAATTAACCAAGAAAAGTCATCATTGTGTCATTTGATAATGCGTGCTTGGCTAAAGAAAAACAAAGGCATTTTATCTTGGTGAATGCACATTTCAGCTAATTTTACTTTTCATTCTTCAATGTGCATCCTGAAGACCAGGAGGGTCAAATATGCAGCCCATGTGTAAATTTGCTCAATCACTGTTTATTAAGGGTTAGAATTTAAAGAGGGTTTTTAATAAAAAAAAAAAAAAAACATCTGTTCCTAAATTCTTGATTAGTGATTGTACTGGTTTAGTCAGAAAAGGGACAAAATAAATACCTAGAACTGAACAGTATGTGATGGAAATAGGACGGGACACGAGTTGTAAGCAGAGAAGTATAAACAATATGAAATGTAACTTTTTCCGTGTCCTATATGAAGCATTCACATTGGAAAAGTGGATGTTTTAGCTTTTAAGCTGAGCTCCTTAAAGGTCAGTACATTAGAAAACCCTGAAGTTCTGTAGTCTAAATGACACCACTTCGCAAACACATGCCACGCACTCTGCTTGACAATGTGATTGCCTGTAATCGCTGCTGCATTACTCCACTCTTTCTTTATCATTGTCTTTTGTAAACACATTCCAGGTATTTTTTTAAAGGTAACGTCCACATAATGACAGGCTGAGGTGGGAGCTGGAATTACACATCCATTGTTACTGACATTCACAAAGGTCACCACTTCATCCATCAACCTCTCAATACACCCACCCATCAGCCCAGGTAGCCTATCAGCTTCTGCTTGCTCCAAGCTAATTTCTTGGGTACCCACAATCTGCCACATGTCCGATGTTTGTCAGAAATCTGTCAAGTATCTACTGGCAAAACTTAGGAAAATCACCTTTTATCACATTTTCTAATTGCAGTTTGATAAATATAGTTTGCCTGCTGACAACAGCGCTAAGCTGGCACGCTTCAGTGCAATGTGTCATTTTATTTATTACTTGAAAACACAGTTGAGTTCATTGCATTTTACAACTATCTTTAGCAAAAACACAAAAAATGCAAACCTGGTCAATGATCAACAAATTTATCTGCAAGATTAGACTTTGAGTCGGATAAGAGAAAATAAAAAAGTTTTGACTAAAAATGCCAGAGCAGAAATAGAAAGCATTCAAATGCAATCAGTTTTTTAATCATAAAAAGTGAGCAAAGAAATAGCAGGAATGCTCAGTTGAGCACATTTAGTGGTTTTGGATTCATGTTCAATCGTAAATGAGAATCAAAGAGCAGTGCATTAAAGCATAATAGCATTATAGCAATGAAGGTTCAGCAAAAAAAAAAAAAAAAAAAAAAAAAAAAATCGGGGGGGGGGTTGACAATGATCATTCTTCTGCTTGTAAGGCTGGACATTATCTGCTACATTACATACACGGCAGCACCAAAGGCTTGTAACCCATTTTGCCTCTGACTTATTTCTAAAGTAAAACGACACCTGTCTATGTTGTTCTATACCCTTCAAACAAAAGGGTCCTTGAGTGACTATTGAATTCAAAAGAAAATCAGTAGGTTAAAAAAAAAAAACTCAAATCACCCTTTAAATTCTTCTTTTTTTTCTGTTCATGACAATCAAACACAATACCTTTTCTTTGAGTCAAAATGCTGATGTAAAGGACTTGATGAGGCGCAGATGGCCGCTGTGACTGCAGAGGAGATATTGATGGAGAAGATTTCATCCACAGAGACTCCTGATGTAAGATAAAAAGGAGAGGCAGTCAAATGGAGACCGGCCAAGCAGGCGAAAAAGGGTTCATCCTTCTTTTTTACTTTCCCTCTTTTTGACAGCTGCATTAGACAAATCGAAGACCAGAAGCCAAAAGCAAAGGGAGTGATGGCCAACTACTTGGAGTGATGCATAGTTGAGTTTTTCACCAAACAATTTAATAATTTACTGTCTCCCTCACAGGCATGCTCCGTACGCGACCTGTGAGCGGGTGGTAAGCTGTTGCAGGCACTTTGAGTGATGCAACAGGGTGATGTTTTGGGGTTTTTTTGCTTTGGTTTTTACCCTCTGGTAGAAATGCTTAAAAATCCAATGGGATTTGGATAATGAAGACAACAGACGTATGTAGTAACAAATGCCCCGAGCACCTGCTGGCTGGAGTCCACCACTGTGGAGAGAAGTTTGACCAAGTGTGGTCCAACAATAATTTGTGGACCACCGCTAAAATGGTCAGTTTTAAGACTGCTGATACACTGACATGGCAAACAAAATCCACAGCAGACAGCGGATTGTTGCTGTTTACTCACGCTGTCCAAATCAGCACATGGAAGATGTCATTTGAATTGTCAGTCCAAGTCAGCACCAGATGATGGTTCATATTTGTCCGTAATCCCAATGGGACTTGCAAGAATTATATTTTGAGATGTATTTCTGACAGTATTTGTACACAGTAACCTGAATATCAATGCTCCCACTTTCATTTTAACCAAAGTCTGTTTGATTCAATGGAATCAAACCCAACTGTGTTTTCCTGTTGGGTCCATTAGTTATTGATAAATGGCAATTAACACACTTGCTGACGCTACAGTGGCCTTGTAGGTCACATCACAACTGATCATGCATGGTGAGGCATGAGCCAGGTCCTGCTTGTACTGCCTCCAACACCTTTGGCAAATGGAGCTTCCGTGTTTCTTTCCATGTCGGGGTGTGAAAGTCGCGCTACGGCAGCGCTCTCCTCTGACTCTCTCTGAGACTCATGACCTGACCTATGCTTGAGCTTGCTGTTTGTGGCAAACTGGTCGAAGAGAAGCAGTCCTATGGATCCTGACGCTGAAGCTTAAAATGTCGTCCCAACTCATGTTATTGTGAGCTCAGCCACAGGCCCAGCGCCTCTCCTTCACTGACCAGCTCTCGCATCCTTCTTTGGCTCTCGTAAATACACATTAAATCACAAAAGCACCTTGCACACATACAAAACCCAGAAAAATGTGATTTTCTTTCCTTCCAAATGCCAACTATTTGCATGGGAAAGTGTATTTGTAAGAATTTCTTGCATCAAACATTGGTGCATTCACAGAAATAAGATCAAACCAGTTTATGTAACGATGTCAGCTTTTCCTTCCTTTTCTCTCACTGGATACTTGTAATTCCTTCAGCAGATGGAAGGCTTTGCCACTTGCACATAAATATATGTCACAATTAGGCATTGGCTGCGATGACGGATGTTGTTTTCTTGGGGAGACAGCCTCACGCTGTCACTTGCCGCTACTTCTGCTGCTGTATTATTGTCACACCCCGCTCCCTGTTTAAGTGAGCCCAGTGCTTCCATGTAGGGAGCTTTGAGGCAAACAGTGTTCATAGCCTGCACTCACCTGCTAATCCATTTCACATGTGTGCCAGACAGAAATTTCCGCAGAGAGGCTTTACCCTTAAATGGCTTCATTATGGCTGGCAATGCTTCTCCTATTTATTGTGAAAATCTCCAGATGAGAGAACACAGATTAATAGCTGATAGATTCCCGATCAAGGTCAAAGGTAAACCAACATTTGCAGCAATGTGATTTTATTAAATGATTTGTGAAATGTGACTGCAGCCATTTGGAGGATCTGTGTGCACCTTTTGCAAGCACTCAATAAATTATCAATTCTCTTTTGCAATATTACACGACATTTCTGGTAATCATGTTTTTTACTTTTGTTTCTTGAAGGATTTTCTTCAGCAATCTTTTTTAAAGCTCTGTTTACCCCTTTCCCTCCTTTCATAATCTATTTGTGTTATCAGCTGCATTGGCTTCTACCTGAAAAGAGACAAATGCATCGAAGTTGTACAGACAGTGTAGAAATGTGGGATTGATAATCTGGGGGAACATCTATAGGAAGACAGTGGTAGGTAAGTGAAAAAAGGAACCCCGGCTGTAATCAGAAAGGATAGACCGGCTATCACATCAGAGTGAATCACACTCTTATCTGGTTTTCCCTCCACAGTAGCATACTGTAAAGCATGCAGCAGAAATTCATTTTCTCCCAGGGATGGGAACAGCTCTCTCAACACCCCGCATGCACACCCAGTACAAGCACAGAGGATGATGTTCTCCTGCTGAGAGGAGGCTTCGAAAAAGAAGAGCTTATATCCATCTCTGGCAGTGGCACAATTCCTTGGAGCCTCGGCGCCGGTGAGCCCACCGCTCCACAGCAGCAGCTGCGCGGCCGAGTCTCCACCGCTCGTTCCACTCACCTGCAGTATGATGAGCAAATGCTTCCATCTTCACAATCGTCTCTCTCTCATTAAATATTCACTTGTGATGTTCTTTGCACTGAATGGTCATACTTTACATACAGGAATAGGAGATGAAAAATCAAACTCCACTGTGTATACATTTACATATTAATAAGTGAGTCTCCATAAGTTATGGAGAAATTATTTAGACGAGGCTGTCAGTCACTTATTTATTCAGAGAATGAATCTTTTATTGTCGACATCTTTGTGTGTGGGAACGTATGCATTGAGTCATTCGCATGTTATTACATCTACTGATAGAGAAAAACCCATCTGAAGCTGAAACACAGGAACTATATATATCATATATAGGTAGTGCAGAGCAAATTTACTCCCCCTCCATCTTTATCTTTGTACTTTATCCTTAATCCTTAAGTTTTTCCCAGTAAACTTGATCTGCACACCCACAAACAAAATTCTAGAAGATGACAAATTAACCAATTTCAAGTTTTTGATGCTTCTTATAATTGCAAAGCAGAATCCACAAAATTCTGGATGCATCATGCACCAATAGCAAATGTAAGGGGAGTTGTTAGACTGCCAGGCAAAAGGTTACTCTGACCTTACAGTGGGTGTGATTTTGCGGAAGCAAATCTGCTCCACTGCATGCAAAGTCCTGACCCAAAATGTTGAAGATGGGAGGTAAATAAGGTGGTGAATAATGCTGCAAGGGAGGCAATAATAAAGAGTAGGAGTGAATACAGAAGCAAATAGAGAAGATAATAAGAAAGTATATAATAAGCTAAGAATAGAAAGAAAGAAAGTGAAGATTAAAGTAAGAAGAGGGAAAGGCTTTAAGTGAGCAAGAAACAAAATAAGAAAGAAAGTGAGTTAGAGGAAAGAAATCGGAAAACGAGTCACTTGGACACCGCAGGCAGAGCAGATAGCGATATGGTCTAAGTTGCATCAGGTTATCTCACACTTGAACACTGAGCTAGACTGTGCATTTGGGTGCATTCATGTTTCCAGAACAGCCTCCGGCAGAAGGATCCCCTTATTGACAGGTCTACTGCTGGCTGCTTTGGTCTTATCAAACCAGTTCAAATTTCTCCCTTTTATCTCGCCACATGAAGAGTCTTTGCTTGATCACAGAAAGGAGCGCGCTCTCACTGTGGCACTAAGATCACAACCAGCTCCACATCATCAGACCGATAAAATGTTGTTGAATCCTAAAAATAGCAACAGGAAAAGCAGTTGAGCCACAGCGGTAATCAAGCATATTGGACAAAGACGCACAAATGAACATTGTGATGCTGGGCTGATGTCCAAAGAAATCGCCTTAAAAAACAAACAAAAAAAAAACAAATATGCTGAACTCAACATCTTAAAACCAGTAATGCTAATTCCACTTAATCACTTAAAAGCTGTGACTTCCGTAGATTATTTTCAACAGACTCTTTTCCTGGCCATCAACAAGCTATATCCATCCATCCAGCCAATTATTAAAAATGTGACAGCGGCGGAGCCAATGATTAACCGTGACGGGGCGGAGCCAATGCTTTTAAAAGTGACATGGGTGGAGCCAGTGTTTCAAAATATTGCAGTCTATATCCCGATGGACTGCTAGTTCTTTCTGTCACCTTCACCAATAAAAAACACCTGATATTATACGTAGAATCTGAAGTCCCGCCACAGAGATTAGGAAAGGAAAAGTTGCCAGTATCTTTGTGGGTACAGCCAGAAATATTTACAAGCTCAAGTTTTTCAGCTGTTTGTTCTGGATTTCCTGGTGGATGTTTTTTTCTGTCCTGCACACACTTAAATAGACACAAAAAAATTCTCCCAGTAAAGAGATATTAACTGATTCAAAAACGATGTTCTTGTATGTTGTCCATTTGTGTTGAATATGTCTTCAGTAGTCTGCAACGTTGTGATTTATGTATGCAACAAAATGCTTTTGAAATAGGAAGATTACATTACGAAACATTAAGTGAGTAAAATTTAAATCAGGAAAACGACTTTTTACACCAGCCTTTGTCGAGTTAGCGTACAAAATGCTTCTGAAAGCCAGAGAGAAATGTTTCACACTGCAGATTTTTCGTGACTTGGTCCCTTGAATCATTTCTGGTCCGAAGCCATGAACCTATATTTCTGCTGCCCTGAAGCAGCTGCTAGCCTGCTCGTATGGACACATGAGCTGTGTGAAAAAAGAGATTTTGCTCTTATCCGGTCTGGACACCAAGGTGTGGCGAAAGAGGGAGTCTTTTCTGAGAGAATTCAACACAACAGAATGAGCAGAGCTGCATGAAATCCAATCAAAACCAACGGCAGCTGGCGTCTTGTTGTCTGTGAGAGTCCCAGCACTCTTTTGGATCTACGTGGGATCTCTGTGGCACCATGATGCTACCACGAGGAATACGAATGTAATATGCAGTGGCCTCTAGTTTTTGATGGGGGTAAACATTAGTGTTTATCATCAGCAAGAAAATAAAAGTTTGTTTTCAAACTTTCAGTACATGTAAGATCCAGGAGTTTTTGTGGTTTAGTGTTGGTATGGCAGTACTGGTCTTTGAGCGAATCTCAGATGTATACAGTTGTTCATTGGTCTTAACAAGATGTTTGCTTTTGACATAAACTGAATGGATGATTGTCTTAAAATGGAAAATGTTTCTCAAGCAGATTGGGTCGGACCAGGTACTACACTTTGTATTCTGTTTTACTGCATAGAAAAGCTCTCATGTAAGGTTTAGTTTTTACAAAGGAGAATTTGCCCAATAGAACTTGTTTTATCCAAAAGAAGTAAAAAAAAAAGTCTAATTGTCTCTGTCAACTCACTAAAGATGGAACAGTCGGGTTGTACTGAAGTCTTATTCAAGTCTTGTGTACTTTTTGAGGTGTTACAACTAGGACAGGAAGTTCAGAAAGTTGATAACAAAAAGTCCCAAATGGGACTTCAATATGACAGAAGATCAGACACTGAGCAAGACGCCTGTGTTGCTGTCCTTTTTGTGGTTTTCCTCCTGCAATTTTATTTCCTTTGTGAACAAAGTTATTTTTCAATCATGTTGAACCAATTCTAGCATCTCCAACAAATAAAATGGGCAACCTTGTGATCACTTTATTTATGACATAAAATACTTTTATGATCATAAAAAGCAACTTTGAAGTTCAATATGCACCTATCAGAGAAGAGAAGAGAAAAGGGGGGAAATGTGAAGCGGGTAGTCAGCAACTTTGAAGTGACCACAAGGAGTAAAGACAGGTGTGATAACACTGTGTGTACACAGCAAGACAGCGCCAGAGTACCAGATCAAGAAGAAGGTTAGAGAGTGAGAGAAAGACAGGTGAAGAGGTAGATAAGTGAGAAGGGGACAGAGAGTGCTAGTAAGAGGTTAAGCACACACACTTACACCTGCAGTTAAAGCCTTCACCCTGCCACATTATCCCTGGCCTTGCCCCTCCATTCCATGCTCACGGATGCCAAGAAATCCGATTTGCCAACTTTGGGAAGCTGTGTGTGACAGCCAATTACTGGGGAGAGGACTCCCAGTGGAGTCACCTCCTCACCTCACAGCCCAAACATCTGGCTGTCAGACAGTCAGGGGAGGCAGGTAGACAGAGCAGCAGGGAGAATGCGGCACACTGGCACGCCTGTGTGGTCAAATGTTTGCCATCTGAGCTGTTTGCTGTCAAATATCAGGAGTCCAATCATTATTTTACAGTGAACTTCACCAGGAAATGATACGGGTGATTGGAATATTGAACAAATTTCATATAGAAAATATCCAATATGGTTTCTGTCATGATCACACCTAAAAAAATATCAAAGAATTAAAACCCCCAAAACATGCATGTTATCAAGGGAAATGCAGCGCTTTTATCAGAGGAATTGATGCAGTTAAAAAAATAAACAAACTCACAGCATGGTCTCATTCACAATGATTTTGTCGTTCTTCTTTCCCCCCAGAAATCAATGTATTTACATTTGTGATCACCTAGGAGCTGTCCGTAGGGCATCATTAAACAACAAGCAAACAAAGAGCTTGTGTTCGGCATGTTCAAATGCCAACACAGTTTTTGGTGGAGAGACTCGGCCCAAACATCGTTTCTCTGTGTATATACACCCGCACTGGAAAAAGGCTACGTCAATGGTTTGGGAGCAGTTTAGTCCACCACACTGATGCCATCTGATCAGATGGCAAAAAGAAGCAAAAGGGGAAATCGCATGTGAAGGGATTTAACAGGAGAGAATCCTGTGAAGTGCTGGTAAAGTCAACTCCAAACACAATCACTTTTGGGGTTTTTTTCTGACAGAGAAGGGTTTGGTCAGGCAAATAAAGCCGCCAATTTATTTTAATTTGTCAAAATGTTGCCAAAAGCTCATGTGACATCAAGAGTACCGGGCTCACGTGGGCAGGACAAAACATTCCTGCGTGCTTCACCAAAAGAAATACATTTCTTGGCCTTTAAATATCAGACTTTTTTCAGTATAAGTCAAACTTGGCTCCTCTTTCAGTCAGGCAGATTCTGAAAGCTTATTGGTAATGACAGGCTTTTATGCCTATGAACTACAGTTGTGCATGCCATTAAACTTGTCCAAAAAACTGTAGTAAAACTGTTGTTTTACATCCAGAATCAGTCAGTGTTTGAAATCCCAACTATAATTGTGCAGTGCAGATGTGCCTTCCAGTCTGGTGGAAAACTAAATGATCAATAGCTTGTAAATTCTTTTGAAGCTGGGGCCAATGCGAGAGCAAGCTCAAGTTTAGCTTGGAAAATGAGATTGCTTGACCCTTTTACTCACTGGCCATGCAGTCCAACATCACTTTGTCATGAATAATCTCCCACTGTCTCCTCGTCCCCGACTTTTTCTCTCCTCTCCCATAATGCTGTTGCAGCTGATTTTTGTTGTAGAGAGGACAGCCAATAAATGAATAAAAATTGAGGGAATTGGAAGGCATAGTGCAATATGTCCAGCCACTATGCACTCCCACCTGCAACACATTATGACAGGAAGATAAGGAGAGAGGGTGAGAAGGGAAGATGCACGGAAAAAGAAAGTCCCACATTTCTCGCCAAGCAGTGAAATTGAAGGGGAAATAATATGAGGCATGTCAAAATGCAATATCACCCCGTTTACCCTGATGTTTAAGCCCTTCCCTGACTCCAGTGCTTCCCAGGAGAAGTGGAGAATTAAAAAGGGAGAGGGATATGTTGTGAAAGGAAAAGGCATATGAAAGCAGACCGTGGATGGAGAGATGAAAATGAATATGAGGTAGAGGAAGAAGCAACGAAAGTGAGAGAGCAGCTGGTAATAGGGATATAAAGAGTGTAATCTCTGACTCGAGCAATAACATTTAGCTATGGAATGGTGTATAGAGGGCATACACGCATTTACAGCAGTTCAATAAATGGCTCTGACCTGAACAATTTCACAGCTTTAACTGCAGGCCCACAGAGAACACACATATGTGCATGTGGTTATGCAGGAGGAACACACTCACAAGCAAGTACACACATGCATGCACACTTTTACTGGTGGGCCCATCTCATTGACATCATGCATTCCCTGGTTCTTTATCTTCCCCCTAACCATGACACCAAACCTAACCATAGCCTACACCCTAAAACCACAATTTAATCGTCAAATGAATATGTAAAGCATGATACAGCATCTTGCCTCACACAATATACTGGTAGGTTCGCGTTAAAGTAGAAAGTATTTACGCTAACGTGGATGTGCATGCATCTTTAGTGCAGCCACACATATTGAGAACTCCCCGAGCTCCCACTTGTAGTTGAGCTCCAAACTTGTTAACATCGCTCGAGGCCTTTGGAATAAGTTTGATGCGCTGGCAGCAAGACTGGCACACACAATGGGTGCTGTGCTGAAAGATTTTGATAGACGAGACTTATCATCACTTGCTCAAAATGATTCACAAATCTCCACAAACTATGAGGTGAGGCTTTTGGGGGGGGGGGAGTAGTATCGTCCACCTGATAAGAACAAACACTCCCTGAGAGCAGAGATGCTGCTATCGCCAAAGAAGATGTTTATGTAGCCACAAACACAAATTTCTTTTTCCTTAGTCTTTACTGCCTTTCTTCTTTTCCGTGTGTGCAGCACGTTTAATCCCAGACTATTCCTCAGCACACCAAACCAGGACAAATTAAATGACATACAGTTGACACGGTTCACAAAGATACACATGCACACACATGCACACACACGCACACACAGCAAATGGTCCCCTGGCAGCATCAGGAGACAGTAAAGGTCTTACTGTGGCCTGGGGCACCAGGATTGCTGCTTAATAACTCGCCCGGGGCATCAACCTGACAACACTAGGTACTAAACACACAGACGTGCATACACACAAACACACACAAAGTCACCGAGTTAAAGCTGTCTGTGCACCTGACTGTTAGTGTCTTTATATGTGTCTCTCTTCTTTTCTCCCTCTCACCCAGAGTGAGAGATTTCATTGTTCTCGAGGGAGGAGCTGAGAAATGTTCTTGCAAAGACGGCTCTGGCATTGATCAAAACGATTAAATATTAAAGAAGTCTACCTTGAATTCCTGTTGTTTCAGGGTTCATTGTCCAATCAGTCAAGATGCGTACATGGCAATTGGCTTATATTGCTAGCTCTCAGAGTGGGGATGCAGCTGTGCAGAAACATACACTTTGCCTCCTCCCTCCTTCTCTTTGTGCTTTCCTGCACTTGACCATCCAAACATCAACATCACTGTGTCTTTCTCCAACCTTGTTTTGAATATTTTGCTAATTAAGTTTTAATGCAGTGTAACTACATCCATACGTCTTCTGCACTCACCTCTTCCAGCTTCGGGTTGCGGTAGATCTTGGGCCCGATCCCAGCTGACAGCGGGTAAAAGGCGGGGTACACCCTGGACAGATTGTCAGTTCACCATGGGGTAAACACAGTGACACACAAACACAAAGACACACAATCACACACACACACACACACACACACACACACACACACACACACACACACACACACACACACACACACACAC
>JAUESF010000006.1:13015944-13029332 GCA_032274765.1 Malacoctenus tetranemus
CACACACACACACACACACACACACACACACACACACACACACACACACACACACACACACACACACACAGTGGTTGTCGTCCTCGTATGCGTGCGTTGAATGAATGCACGTTTCTTAACGTGGGTGCCGGGAGGCAGCAGCGCGCATTATCCCATCAGAGGAGAAGGCTGATCCTGAAGCGTTCAGGATCGGTTGGACGTTAGACTTCAGGATTGAGGAATTCCTTTTTATTTAATGGGGGCGCAGGACGCGACCTGAACACAACTGTGCAGGCTGGTGCGCCTCCTGCGTGCTGTGTCCTGCTCCGGCAAGAAAGACACACCTCACAGTGAAATAACCAACCCCGCGGTAGTTTCCTTGTGTGTGTGTGTGACTTGCAGCACTTGGACGGGCCCGGAGGCGCGAGCGTTTTTTTTTTTTTTTTTTTAACGCGCCTAACCGCTTCTGTAAATTTGACGCCCGCAGACAAGCAAAGCCGTGCTCACTTCCTCATTTCGAGGTTTTTTTGTCTTGCTTTTATTTCAGGTCCCGTTTCCCCTGTAATGCTCTGTTGCTGTCGCGCACTGTCAGCGAACTGTGCCTGGGAGAGGATTTGGGAGAAGGGGGGACTGTCCATTACCTCAAATTAGTTGGACGCACAGAGGTGCAGCGTTGTAGGCAGTGTTAGTTTCACCTCAAACGTGGTCACGTTAGCCCTCTTTAGGGTTGGACTGATGATATTAATCACGTTGGGGAGGCGAGTTTTGTCGTTGATGGGGAGGCCGTTTCAGCGATTATGTGAATATCACCTCCAGTCTTTCTGTGTACTGTAAACAGTTCGCGGGCGTGTTTAGACGACAGATGATCCGACTGTAAACACGAGCATAAGGTGACTTTGGGGATCAAGGTCACAGCGAATTGTGCGTAGCTGCTTGTTTTATAGGCTTGCATCGGGAATAGATCAAGAATTGTGAACTGACAGGATCAGAAGCAATGATTAAAAAAAGATGTCACTGCTTCAATCCTTTCACAAAGTTTTTCCTTTAAGTGTAATAATTTTATTTTATTTTTTTACATATATTTATATATGTTAAATAAAATCGACCCAGAGGGTGATATATTCTGACACTACTTAGTGCCTTTGTTCATCTGCTTGGCATATTTTATTTCACTGTCGCTCCAAATCTGATACAAATTGGATTCCTCAGCACAGCAGCATTTTTTTCCCATTGTAATCTCTCTCCTAACACTTCCCTTTTAATTACTGGATGCTTTTCAAGCCCCGAATGTCCTGATGTGCCCAGAGAAATAATGTAACACTCCCGTTTATGGGAGAAGTTAGAGAGGGGGGAAACAGCTCCTTGAGTTCCTGGACGGGCACATTCAGGCTACGTGGAGCAGTAGCAGGAGGGTGATGGATTTACTCTGAAACGACTGTCAGTCTAGCAGCAGGGCCACAGATGCCACACTGAGCTTTAGTCCACTTTGCCCGCTCGGATCGGCGCGAAGGCGTGTTTAAAGCCATGAATAACACTTTCATTCACATGAAAGACAAAATTAGCATCATCTTGACTTCCATCAACGTTTTTCCTCACGAGTGAAGAGAGAAATCCCAAATGAGAGATCATTTGTGCTTGATTCCCTTGATCATTTGTTGTGGTCTCTTTGAAGTGCGTGTGTGTGTGTGCACACGAGAGACTGAGAGCGGTCCTTCCTTAATAACCAGACATGATTAAGGCCATTCTTGACTTAATGAATTGGTGTGTAATGAGGTATCTTAGGATATATCTGACAGCTTCCTCTGCAGCATTTATTGACGTTTCAGAGCATTTATTTTCCTCTTTATTCTCTTAAGGGCGGCACACTCATTATGAGTGTGTGCACAAGTGCGACTGGATGTTTGCATATATCCCTGCAAATGTGTGCCCTGTTTGTATAGCTTATGTTTGAAGAGGCCTGAGCGACGACATAAGCATGCCAGTAACGGCGGAGCTCACGTCAGGCTCATTTGATGTGCGCTTCCACGCAGCACACACACTCACACAAGTCTCCTCTTTTTTTTTTTTCCCCCTCTCTTGTCCTAACCCTGAAGAGGATAATACTAGGCTGCTTGATTTGAACAGTCATCTCTTGGTGCAAGACCTATTATTGCATAGGTTCCACACAGCGGGCAGGTCAGCCTCCCCCTGAATGAAGTCTATCAAGCCAAAGACATATCCGTCCGCTCTGTAAATGACAGCTGTTTCAGCCCCTCTGGCCCCGAGCCAGCTGGCATCAGGAGATCCGGAGACACTAAATCTCTGTCACTGACTAGACCTGCACCCCGGGTGTATATGTATGTATGTATGTATATATATATATATATATATATATATATATATAGTGAACGTGGAGTGTTGTGATAGAGGTCGTTGTTTACCAACAGCCCGAGTTGTTAACATATTATCCAATGTGTCTCATGTGCCCATGCCGTAGCCAGAGAAAACAGCCTGTTATGCAAATGGGCCTCTTACGTAAGAGCTCAGGGCTGAGCAGCAGGCGAGAGGGAGATAGAAGCAGGGAGCAACGGAGAAATGGGGAGATGTTCGAGAATAGTTGAGTTGATGTAAGACTAATGTCGGAGCAGAGGTGTGGAGGGAGAGGGGGGAAGTGCAATCTCCTCAACTAAAGTGTGTATGCGATCTGTGCACTGGCTGTTGTTTGCTGTTTGGATGCTTGTTTATCTGCGCTGCTCTGTCTGCTTCCTGTCGCTTTGCCTGCCTGGCAGTCTGTCTGTTTTGAACTCTGATCTTGCTAGCCTAAATACAAACCCCTGCTGAGGGATGTGTTTATCCCTGCAGTGAGTCTAAGCTGCTGAAGGCTGACCCTCCATCCCTCTGTACTTCCGTCCATTCCTCCCTCGCTTCATCCTCCCATCCTGGTGTGGAGCTTTGTACCACAGCAGCGTGGGAAAGCTTCTGATAACAAGCGGCCTTGTGTGTGTGTGTGTGTGTGTGTGTGTGTGTATGTGCGCACGTGTGTGTGTGTGTGCGTGCGTGTGCGTGTGTGTGTGTTTGCAGAGCCACTGATTACACAGGAGAAACAAGATGTTCCCTCTTTTTGCTCACTTGCACTCTCCCTCCCACCTCTGTGTGTCTACCAGCGTGTTCATTTCCATGCCCCGGCTTTGGCGCATGGCACATGTGAGACGGCGTCTACCTTATACCCATGCCATGCAGCTTCAGTGCGGAGAATCCTCAGTAGAGCAGCGCTGGCTCCATGTGCATCACACAGACAAACGCACACGTACATGCACACATGGGGCTCCTCTGTGGATTCATTGCTGCTCTGCCAAGGGATTTCCCATGATCAAAGCCAGTCTTTTGTTAGTCCAGGTGTTAAAAAAAAGAAAAAAGTTAAAACAGAAAGGAGGAGGAGGCTAGAGGGGAGCGTGGTAGGATTCAGAGCTTACAAGCTCCTCATGGCAGAGCAGAGATGTGCCTCTCTCTACTCCTGGAAAGAAAAAAAAAAGAGAGGCTCCAGTGATCGTGCCACCTTCTCCAACTGTTTCTCGTATGAGTGAACTCGCACAGAGTTTTTTTTTTGCTTGGGAATCTACCGGTATGACAAGTTAGATACAGACGATATAGGGACAAAATGAGGCACGGAATGAGGCCAGGCATTGTTAAGCTTAACACACATGCCACAGATGGCGGGGATTCAGAGGTGGCAAAAACACACGTCGCAAGACACCACGGAGCAGATGAAATGTTTTATGCAAATTTGCTCCTGTGTGCTGAATACTGGCCTATAGCTCACTTACCAAACCAGCGTGTGGAAATCTGCTAAGCTTTTATGAGCCTGCAGAAAAAAAGGGATCTGCCTGCAACAAATGACGCAGCACAGGCTGAAATGACACCCAATTTGAGTGTCATTGTTTGACTACACTGTTCCATTGATATTTGCTGTGGAGAGGTGTGGATGTTTACCAAGTAAACAGTCCATTCAAAACATAAAAAAGCCCATCTGGTAATGTACAAATATTATTTTTCTTTCTTTATAAACACGGCAACCTCAAAAGCACCTGTCAAATTAGAATCCAGTCGGTTCGGCCTCTGTAATCCTCATCCAATTCAAAGAGTGGCCTTGAAGACTTGGATGGCAAAGAGAGTTACTGGTTTGATCCCTCTTCTTGCACTGTTTATGTGTCATTGGGCAATACACCGTTCCTGATGCGATGGGAGCATCTTGCATGGCACTACTGGTGTGTGACTGGGTGATTGTGACCAGATGTCAGTGCCTCATTTAGAGAAAAGCCCATCGAACGTCTTTCAGAGAAGATGTCCCAGTTTTCACAATCAGCCAACAGACAAATAGATTGTCGAAGAAAAAGCCAACTTCGCCTTGAACCGCTGTAAGTTTTTGGAGGGTTATTGACTCTTGAGGTGGGTCTGGGTGAAATTGCACAAAAGACCACTGCACTTAATCACCTTTATTTCTCAAAATATGCAGTCATTGTGTGTCGTCGACTTCTGTAACCCAATGACTGCTGAGCTGATTCACTGAGGTGTCACTCCCATCGTAGCATTCAGCAGCCCTTTGTGTCCCATTGGTGGCACGGCATTTGTACCGGACAAGAGCTGTTCTGTCAGGATCATGACGTTTCATCATCATATGAAGATAATCACTCATAACAACTTCATATTGATTAGTCGTGACCATCCCTTTTAGCATGCAAGTCGATTCAAACCACACGAGCAACCTGCCCCCCACACCCACCCTCCCCACAGCACCAGTGGCGAAGCGCTCAAACATTTCCCTCTGTTATGTCACCATTGTGTCATTTTGACACACCAGCCTATCTTGAGAGTGCTTTTTCACTTTGCTGAATTCTGCAGTAACTGGTCTTTTCTGATCTTGGCAAGTGCCGCCCGGAATAGAATAATTGGCTGTGTAATCGCAACGAGACTGTGGTTGTTTTAATCATTGCACAAATTTCAAGCGCACAAAAACATCTATAATTATGCTGTCAGGCTTAGTTTCAAGAACATGTCACATTTATAGGTAGTAGTTTAATTCTAATAAATAGTATATTTTTACCCAAGTGATAGACATTATCCAATTGAATCATATGCTGGTGATGCCGTTAGCTAATAACCTCCTATTAGTTAGAAATACAGAACATGTCAATCACACTTTGAAGCTTAAAATAAACATCTTTGTAGAGAGTTTTTGTTGAGTAAATGTCGATTTTCTTTAGTTTTTGGCATCAAGGACAGGCCTTGGTAGCTTTTAGGCAATGAGTAATTTAAAGGCAGCCCAAAGGGAGAGATGAAAGGCTGCCTCCTATTGAGAAGGGTGAAAAAACAAGCCCACAGGTGGATTGGGCTGCAGCCACAGCATCAGCAGACAGCAAGTTTCCACCCTAAATAGACCTCCCAGTAGGTGAGAGAGGAGATGCAAGCTCAGCCAGAATACCAGCTGATGGGGCTTTTCTTCAGGTTAGCATGTAGCTATTTATGTGTACAAGTAGAATACCAACTCCCGTACGTTTCACCCACGTGAGATGTTTATCGTCGAGTTCTAACTGACGCAGTGATTCAGTTCACTGCGTCATTCTCACACAGAAGCATATTCGACCTTAGCGTTGCCAGGTTAGTCGCTTTATCTGCTGCATCTTGACTGACAAGCAATCTTCTTTGTTTGGCTGCTTTTGTTTGAGCCAGACTTTGGAGAGCCCGATATCATCTACCCCTCCAAATTAAACACAAGCATGCATAGTGGGAAAGACATTGACTGTGTTTCTGTGTGAGGGGTGTGTGTGTGTGTGTGTATGCACACACACATGCATATGTGATGTCTGTATTAGCATTGAATTCCAAAGGATTAGCGAGTGGCTAATCTGAAGCTCCAGTCTTTAACAAACCATGTGTCACTAATCTCAAACACTCTGGAATAAAGAGACACAAACACAATCACCTTTTGGATTAAAACTCTCCACGCAGAGGGTGTTGTAATCTTTTGCTTTTACTCCGAGAGTTAGAAGAAGGTTCAAAGTGAAGAAAATGAAAAATTACAGAAAACACGAGATAATTACTCTATTCTTTCTCTCCGTCTGTCTCTGTCTGTCGCGCTGTTGCTCTCACTCTGACACATTTTATATGCACGTGAGTATATAAGCACAAGCAAGCAATTGGAGGGAATCTAGTTTTTGTGCTTTTAGTTCAACCTAATGCGCTCCAGACTTTCATGTATGAAACCCTTTCTTTTTTTCTTTTTTACATCTTACAGTTGAGATAAAGTTCTTTTTTATGCTATGCGCACTTTCATCTGACAGCTTCTTTTCATACAGCTCCCCGAGGGCCCCAGTCTGGAGACTCGGTAGTACATGTTCCAGTAATCATTTTGTTCAACAGAGATCAAGATATGGACGGCAGTAAATTTGCCCACTCGCCTCTCCTCCTCCCCCAAACTCTGTTATTATTTGGGGACTCTGTGTGTCTGATCTTGACACAAAAAAAATTAATTCAGCCAGAGCAAAGAGGGGCTGTGCTGTGTGTTAACGCGCCCTCACAGAGCCATACTGTATGTGAACAACAAAAACATACACAGTCATGTAAATAGTGCAAATGTGTAAAATGAAGAAAACGCGGACTATTATTCATGAACAAATGTGAGGTGAAGCTTCAAAATCATGCCTCAGCTTCTTTTTACTTTGCTTTCGTGCTTTGGTGACCCAGATTCTCAGATAACTCTCTTTGTCCACTCACACGTAACGCAGGTTTTTCAGTCAAATCGGAGCTGACGGCTAGCGTTCACAGGGAATAGGGTGATAAATTTTGTAGGTAGCGCAAACAAGAAGGAAGGGGGAAGCGGGGAAGCACAACTGTAAGCTCGAAGACTTAAGCTCATCATTTCAGTCTCTTCCCCTCCTGTCCAGTTCGGTTCAAAATTGGGAAATGAATCAATATGCACGGGAGATCCAGCAGGTGCTCCCCAGTCACTGTTCATATTTTTTAAAACTCTCTGCTGCTGTACCATGAAATAACCCCTTAAAATGAGTTGCCTTCCCTCTTTAATTTCCTTCTGATGATGATTACACATTTCTAATGGATACCAGCACTCGTTCGTTTCTCATTGCTATAATTTTGTTCTAAATCAACTTCAGAGATGCAGCTGCATCGGCTATAGCCGCTGAAGTCTTTCAGCACGTATGCTTCATTTGGATGTTCTTTCACATCACACAAAACATTGATTTAGTCCTTAACATGTGCTTACAGAGGAACAATGTAGAGCTATGGCATGATACTAATTGAAAAACAGGATTTACTGCATTCACAAATACACAACTCTGCACTTGTTTTAGCGTTCTGGTCTCAAAGGAAAACTGAAGCTAATTGAAATATAATTCCCCAAAGACACATGTTCATGTTAATTGACTCTGTGTGTGTGCCTGCACTTCTGTGTGTGTGAGTGTGGTTCCGTGTGTATGTGTGTATGTTTTTCTATTCATATTATCGCCAGCAGTCACTTTCTACTCCCTTGTCTAATCATCAGCTGGAGGGTCCAACCACATCTTAATTTGGTCTTTGAAAGCTATTAGACTCTCTTTTGCGTGAGCACTATTTCTAAACACATTTAATGTAATAAAATTATGCAGTTGGAATCTATTGATGTTGTCTGAGACCTAACTGAAGGGGTCCTTTCACTGTGGTTGGCGCACACCATAAATCAAACAATTTATACCGTTGTGTTTTTCCAGGGCTTTGGACGGGAGTAATTTGAAGACCGTGCAGTGGCTTAGTACATCTGTGTTTTTGGGTGTGCATGAGTTTCTGTGTTTGTGCAACCTGAGAGATCTCACATTATATTTAAAGGCTGTAATTCGGTGATTACTTTCGAGAGCTGTGAGTGTGAAATTTCATCCAATTGAAAAGGCTTTACACCATAAGCCCTTACACCTGTTAACAGACTCACAATTTTTCTGGTGTGTGCGTGTGTATGTCTGTGTGTAGCACGCACGCACGCACGCACACAACCATCACTCTATATCCATCAGCAGTGAAAAGGAAAATTGACTTAACTTGATCATTCGGTGGAGAAACAAAACATCTTTGTTCCACCGGGTGTACTTCCTTCTCTCCCTCTGCAAAGAAAGACATTCAAATATATATAATTTACACAGCAACACACATGCAACACAAGCCTTCCTATGCGAGTCTCTCAAATAGCTCGATTCCTCTTTCTGTCAGGTGCAGTCAGTTTTTATGGTGATTACTGCATGGATCTTCTGGCTAATGATGCCACAGGGACTGAATATTGCAAACATCTTTCAACTGTCTTAAAACTATTATTAATCACTTCGCCTTTTTTCCTGGTGGTAGAAATGTCAGAATTCTGCACTGTGTGAGTGCTTCCAGCCCTAAATCCAGAATAACCTTTAATATCTGGCAGCTATTCAGTGCTAATGTGTGATTTTGACCGAAGTGTGTGACACGCAGGGGAGTCTTGTCCATGATTAGTCAGGTGTGCTCCGAAAATCCTTTGGGCCTCCATATTGAATAGTACAAAGTGCTGTTTCTTTGCCTTCTGATTGTTTTTTTCAAATCTCTCGAAATCATGAACAAGTGTGAATTTGTGGACTTTCAGGTCTGGTTGTCAAATCCCGTCAGTAGTAGGACTGTGATACAAGTCCCTAAAAAGTTTGAGGCGATTATGGTGCAGCGGTCTGTGCAGGTCGAGGTTTGATCTGAGAGTTGCCGGTTCTGCTTGTTTAAGTGCTGAAATGTTCCTGGGCAAAACACCCCAAGTTGCTCCCGAAGGGAGATGAGTATTTTGCATGGCAGCTTTGTCACCACTGATGTACGAGTGTAATTATATTGAGTCATGCTGTGTGCTTGCCCCTTCCTGACGCTGCTAATAAAAATTGCATGCACTGAGATTAAAGGAGAAGTTCTTGACACTTCCTTATAATTCTTGGCATCCTGATGCTGATTGTGTGTAATGAAATCAACATCATGCTTTCATCTCTTCTGATTGGTAGTAAACAGCAGATTAACCTGTAATACCATTAGTTTTTGTTTTTTTTACTTTTAGTGCCAAAAATATTGGTATTGTCTGACAATAATTAAACTTGGTGTAATATTTGATGCTAATGCTAATGATTGTGACATCTTGGGTCAGGTAAAACATGGTGGAAACTACTACCACGTGTGCAGTTCATCTTCTTAATTTAGAATAAAATACAACTGAACGCCAAGTGCAACAGACTCCTTCTAATAACACTGCACAGTTGAGCAGTGCACCCACAGAAGCATCACTGACGTAGGCAGCCAGTTAAGATGTCTGTTGGTAGCAGTTGTCATACAGGGCAATGTCCTCCGCTGGCTCCAGTTTGTTTTTCTACTAGTTTGTATCCTGTTTTGGAGTATTTTAAAATCTCATGTTGGTTCTGAGTTTGGAGTCTGGCCACTCTCTGTGCGGAGATTGCCCCGGGCCTGTTGTAGAGGGGAGGAAAGATGGAGTCAAGTGAGACAATTTATAACAGTTAAAAACCAAATGAACTGAGACCCTTGGCTTGGGTGAGCGAGCGGCAGCATACATAATGCGCCTTAGGGATTTCTTCTCCACGCATTGTGCTGTGCAGTGTGTGTGTGTGCGCGCGCGTGTGTGTGTGTGTGTGTGTGTGTGTGTGCGTGTGCGCGTGTGTGTGTGTGTGTGTGTGTCCAAGCTTGCAAATACATACCACACAGATACACACGGCCCCCTCCACCATCTGTCTCTGTTTGCCACATTACAAATCCATTATATGCTACACAACATTATTCCCCCCTTCCTAAGTGGCACACACCCCTAAGCTCACTTCCACTCTCCTACTCAGTGGCACGGTGACAATTTTCCACCGCATACACATCTTTGTTAAAGATGCTGTGGCATGATTCCAGTTGGATTTTAATACATATTTTCATGCTCCATTTGAATTTTTTGTAAGTTGTTGTTGAGCATTGATGCTGCGAGATTTTTACAAGCCTGTTTGATTGTTCCTGCTGCTTCATGCGGAAATTAGTGTGATAAGATATTTTCAACTGGTCCCTGTTGAACTGACACCGGACTCTAATAATACCACCTCGCCCAGAATTAATAATTTTTCTCTCACGTTTTGGCAAATAGATTTAACACAAGCACAGGCACACATACACCACATGAATCCTGCTAAGGCTTGGCTCAGTAGTTTTATAGCTAACTCATCTCCAGTTCTAATCAAAAAGCTTCCCCAGCCCCGCACCTCCCGCTGAGGAAACAAAGAAGTTATTATGTTTTTAAATGGTCTCCAATTATGGGTAATTTCTCTGCCTATCTTAAAGCTATTTGCCTTTCTCTCACTTTGCTCCACTCGGGTAGAGCAAGCATTGTGCTTTGTGGGGGAAAAAAAAAAAAAGCTGAAAATAAAACAACGAGCAGACAAGTTAGACATACAGCAGATGCATTCTTTTGGAACCAAAACAGTTTTGCTATTTGTGCTTCCCTTCCTGCCTCTCCTCATCTCTTATCGTTGGAAATGGCAGACACAGTTAACTCCATTTCTCCCTTATCTTCCTCATTAGTGTTTGTCTCTGCGTACTCTCAATTACCCTGTTCTTCACTATCTCATATTGTCAAAACTTTGCATAGGCTTGTTCTTGAGTAATTGCAAAAATATGTAGTCAGCAGATGACAAATGTAGTGTGTCTATGTGTGTGTGTGTGTGTGTGTGTGTGTGTGTGTGTGTGTATATATAAATATATGTATGTATGTATTGCAAGTCTGAACTTTCATTTGGGGCATTTTAAACATTAATCTGTGGCCCACTCGGGAAGTGAATTTGGCTGGATTAGTTTTGATGGATTGGATTTCAGTTGTAACCTTGACTGTATGTTCTGGCTTCTGGCAGCGCTGGTTTATGTTTGGATTTCATGACATTTCAATAGAAACAGCATCCTCACAGTAAGGAAATTGTCAACATGATTGCTCCAGGTCTTTGTTGTGCTTTCCGACACTGATTTTTAGATCATGCGTAACGTGGTCATTCGATGCCCGTGATAAGAATTTGAAAGTAGAGATGTACTTGCGGCCTCGCTGCTGAAACCGTCCTATCCAAAGTGTCTCCTTGACACCCTCTCCTTCAAACCGTGGAGACATGTACAGTGTTTTCTTGATCACCGCGCTCTCTTGCGCCCTGTTAGAAATTTGTAGCATGGCTACAGTTCCAGTCTGGTTTGCCAACATGCAAATGCTGCCGTACGCGTATCCAGTTCAAATGGACCAGCTAATGCTAATCTCTGCTAATCCTCTGAGAAGCACCCTCAGAGTAACATTATCGGGCTACTCTGCAGTCGAGATGGATAGCGAGGAAGAAGAGGACAAAAACGGCCGAATGAAGACTCAAGTTTGCAAATATCAACTCATAATAGATGTCTCATAGTAAGACTCACACCAGTGGTCACCATTCGTTTTTTTCCCCCCACACATAGACATGCACACTTTTGCACACATACACCCACTCAGACCTAGTGCAGATCTGAGGTATTGTCGGATAAATACACTCAAAACCTCAAGGCACCACGTTAATAAAGAGGCAGTGTTAAGCACAGTTGCACTGAGGTGGTAAATAGTAGCAACTGTCCAGGGCTAAGCACTGATCCTAAGCCTTCCCTTTAATGCACTGGTCACCCTAATCCTGACCTTATTAAAAAGTGATCCTCTAACCAAAAAGGGGCCATTTCTGTTGACTGTCGGCGCTCCTCAACACAACTGATAGCTGTCTGGCCTGTTTGAGGGGGAGTGACCTCAACGCCCTAATCCTGAAACCACCTTTTACCCCAATAGGTATTATGATCACAAAGCTAAGATCGCTTCAGCCTTCTAGCTGGTTTGGGTAACATTTATTCAGGACTGATGTCTCAGTGGAATTGAAATGCTTGTTTTCTTTCACATCAACTATTTGCTGTTAATTTAAAATCTTGACTTAGAAGTCGTGAAAAAACAACAGCATAGTATTTTAGAAGGTAAAGATACTACGAAGTTAGAATATATTGTGATGGAAAAAAAATCTCAGTTTTATCTATCAGTGTTGAAATAACCATTGACTTGTCAGTGGTGTTGACATCTTGAGATGCAGCAACTCTTTATTTTTCGATTTTCATGGATATAAATAATTTTCATGTTTATACAGAGTTTTCTTGCAATATGATACCCCTCTTTTTTTTTGCTTTGTATCTTATTTCACTTTGCGTTTGACATGATATCATCCAAATAAAAATGACGGAGTTTATGCTACATTCTGTTGTCTCCGGGGCATACGTAACGCTGACATTTTTTTTTTTATCTTGAATCTTTAATCAAAAGCTATAGTTTGGATTTTTGCCTGTGCAAGTGTAGATTATTCCCTCCTATGTCTCAAACATAATGCAGCTCCGCTCGAAATTTTATCAGCAAAGGAGAGACGTGAAACTGATTTGCAGTGTGACTTTGATCTTCCCTCCTGCTGGGAGATTTACTGGAAGGTACTGATTCCAGTGCTTACTTTTAATGGCGAGGTTCATTATGTCTACAGTGAGACAAAGCGTCCACTTATATAAAATGTGACACTCTGAGTTGCACAATTATCAGTTTAAATTGGCTGAACGCTGCAATTATGGCCATCACATTCCTGTGCACATGGTGATACACAGCAAGGTGCTGCTTTGGAGAGCAATAATATTATAGAATTCTTGATGAAAATTAGAAAAGTGCTGGATTTACTTGAGGCAAGTAGACATTTACTCACTAATTTGTAGCAAATTAAGCCTTTTAAAGTATGCCACTATACCAAACAGAATTATTGCCTGGACTGCTCACAGTGCTTTCATCTTTTTCTAGCTTCATTAGCAAAAATAACAGTATGTTCCCCGGAGCAGCAGCTCCGCTGGTATCCAGCGGGTACTCGTCATTCAAACGAGACCACCTTGATGGGGGAGATAACAGGAAAGCAGAAAGGTAGCAGGAAGACATGCAGACAAAGACAGCAGACACCCACTGGGGGGAGGGGGGTGTTTGGAGATGCTATGTGAGTATATGTTGTTGCCTGTGGCTTGGCTGGCATCCTGAATGCCGTGTTACTGGCCACTGCTCTGTCAACGCGCTCTTAAAGCCTCCCTGTGATGGGATGGGATGAGACAGGGACGGGGGTTACAAAAGAAACATTCTGTGAATGTTTGTGCATCACAACTGGGTTGATTTTGAGGAGGGTGATAGAATTAGAAAGGTGTGGGGGTAACAGGGTGGATGGGCGAGAGTGGAGGAATTCCCTTGTGCTGTGCTGTGCTGTACTGTACTGTGTGTGTGTGTGTGTGTGTGTGTGTGTGTGTGTGTGTGTGTGTGTGTGTGTGTGAGAGATAGAGAGAGAGAGAGA
>JAUESF010000006.1:13052265-13066006 GCA_032274765.1 Malacoctenus tetranemus
ACACACACACACACACACACACACACACACACACACACACACACACACACACACACACACGCACACACACACACGCAAGTGGAGCAACATTTCTGGGGAAAGAGGCGAGAACAGACTCCCTATTGATTTGCCAATGATTCAAACAGGGTTATGCAATATTGCCCTCCATCATCCTCACCATGAGAACGAATTATTCTCCTAATTTAGCCGTCAACAAAATTTGCTATGTGAACATGCACATGTGAGCGCTTACGCAATCGAAAAAAAATACATGCACTGCTGGATTAATTTATTATTAATGTCATGGAGATTTGTACTGTTATCTATATTGATATTGTTTCCATTGAGCAGAAATTAAAATGAGTGCCTTACATAATTCTCTGTCTCATTGTCTTCTAACAAACATGCTTTTTTTCGTGTTCTCCTTAATTTGCTCGGTTTTTTTTTTTCTGTCCTGGTGCCTTTTTTTCCCTTCACAGTAATAGAGACAGTCGGGTCAACCGAGTGTCAGTCTATTATTAATTTCACACAGTCCTCATGCAAGTGTGTGTGTTTTCTAAGATCCAGACGACACGCTTCACTTCTCCAGTCTAATAGTAAGATGGAAACAACGGCCTGTCCTGTACTTTGACTGGTGTGCTCTTTGATTTCAGATTGAGTTGGGTTCATATATTTGTGCGCCTTAGTTGATTATTGTTTCATGTGTTTTGCCTCGATTAAAGACCCACATTGTTCTTGCAATTATTGCATGCACTTTCGATGGTATGGCTTCGAGGCACTTGCATGACGATTGTTGAGATCCCACCATGGTCTGGCATCCTTGTGATGTCAGGAATGCATTGCCCTTTCTGCCTTCAATAGCCATCATAAACCTTTCGTTTGGCTGAGGTCACATGATTGGACGAATGTCTGAGACCGTCGTCACGTAAGCAATGTGTGCGACTGTGGTGAGGTTCTCCCCTTTGGTCAAATCGGTGCCAGTGTCCAAATCCACAGCTGGAATTTTACATGACAGTGTTTCTCAGTTGGTTTATCTGCTTTGGTTGAATTATTAACCATATTTGTCTATTGCGCAGCTCTCTGATGCTGCCACAAACTTGAATTCATTTATAAAAGCACCTTTTATTCCTTGTTATTCATTGAGAAATTGTGGGATGCTTCAATCCTTTCTGAGTTTTGGCAGAGCTTCCCGAGGCCGTTGCTTTTCCTTTGAGTCCGCTACTTGACGGCCTTTTTTGGCGGCGTTTTTTGCTGATACAGTCCTGCAATTTTGAGGCCATAAATTCAGTATCTGTGATGAAGTTATTCATTTTCTATTCTCGAGGAACAAAAACAAACCATTATAGATTCATGTTCTGAAGGTGTGCCATTCTTGGTTTGGCTGGTTTTAACTTAACACAAGTGGTCCAGTTTCTGCTAAGTGCCATTTCCGACCCCCATACAGACCTCTCATCAAGGCGTGATGTTTTGGTGATGATTAAATTATGATTGCTGAAAGATAGTTCATCCAGCCATCAATCCATTTTTTTTAAATTATGGGAGTGCCTTGGAAATAAAAGCATGCACGCAAAGTGAGGACGTACTAACTATGCTCTTGATAAAGGCCTGTCCTGACTGCCTCATCGCTGCTCAGATCCATCATAGTCGACATTGTCTTTGAAGCAGTTGAGCAGCTGAACTTCAATGCTGTTCAGAAGCAAGTTTTTTTTTGTTGTTTTCACCATCCTGTGGTTTAATTCGTTTCAGTTTGTTTTCCTAATATGGTGAGCTTCACCCCGACTCAGGCGTGTGTTATTAGCAGCCTTTTCTTTCAGGACGCATCACCACAGAGGCTCATCGGGCGATGTTGAAAGTTGCACTGTCTGGGTCAGTCTGTGGTTCTCCTATTCAATTTAATGGGGCTCTCTCTGTGTTCCGAAGTCATTCACACTTGTGCCTTCAAACCACAGCAAAGAAAATAGTTTTATTTTTGCCGCAATGAGCTGACATCTTGGTTTGGTGATTTTTATATGTTTTATTTGCTTTCTTTTGATCACTGAGCCCCACTCCCCAGATACTACCATTGAAAACTGTGATTTACCAGTGCATAACCACACAGAGTCTAACGATGGGAATTGTGTCCGCCCGGGGGGAACCACGGATTTGCAGTTGTTGTGTACCAGTTCACATCTGTAGAGATTTTCTTGTGAACGCTGATCTGAAGTAACTGGTCCGTTTCAGATTTCTCTTGCACCTAACTTTAGTACTTGTCAGAGGACAGCAAATATCTGTTTTGGTTGCATTCCATTGATTATTTCACAAATCAGTGATCTAATTTGGTACTTTTTTTGTATTGATGGCTTTAGCACATTTGAGAACACTTCACACATGTAATTCTTAACTGATTCCCTTTAGGGGGGTTGGGCTGGCTTAAGGAATTTTCCATTGTTAGCAGTTAAATGTTCAGACCGCATTTTGATGATTTTATTAATCAGGCTTTGAATTACAACATGATTGTCCAATTGTTCTAGTGACACCTTCTCTTTTTAACACATTCTCCTGTACCTTCCACTGAACTTATAAGTGCAGGTTTTACTCCATACAAAAGGAACCACTAGAAGTCTTTACAATGTGTTGCACTCAGCGCCGAGTGTGATTTCATGACTCGGAACTGTTGCTATGGAAATTTCTTTTTCATGGATCACTTTCTCTATATCCGGTTTGTGGCCCCACTGAACCCCCGTACATCTCATCAGAGCAAGTGGAGCACATGGTGGGAAGCTTGACCTCTGTGTATTTTTATGGTTGACTGAAAAAAACCTGAGTCTACCTGTCCCAATGGAGAAGGAGAGGATTGTAGAGTGCAAGCCATGACAGACTATTCCCTGTGTGCTCATGGTTGGCCTCTCGTGAACAACCGGTTCCACAGCTGACATTTACGCACAACTCACTCAGTGCTCAGAAAGGGGGAAAGACTGAAGTGAGTGGATGTGTGAGGGAAAAAAAACTGACTTGCATTAACTGGCATCTAAAGTTTAGGAAAAAAAGATACAAAAGGGCCTTTGCACAGTGGTAGCACGTACTAAGTTTTCTACTGGGAAATCTACTCCTCTGCATGTGGCTGTGATGTACTGCTGCTGTCATGCACACAAGGAATACCACACTGCCTACTACAAAGGCAAAGCATGTTATCTGCTGGATATGTTCTGTCTGCAGTTTCTGCACTTTGACTTTGTATGGTCACATGAATGTCTTGTAAGAATTATTTCTCATATCTGCAAGCCGCTATTGATTTCCCATTAACAGAATTTCTAAAACACCAACTGCAGTAAAGGACATGCACACAATGTCATCGTTCCCTTGTTGAGTGAAGGCAGAAGAGACGAAAACAAGATAAAGAAACTGATCAGGGAGACATTGTTGAGCAGTATTTAACATGTCCACAGAATAAAATATTTATGCAAAGATTGGAGGTGGTTGGTGGTTAGAGTGTGTCCAAAAACTCGAGCTAGTGAGACTGGTGGGACTGAGAATGTCTCGGCAGTCCCACATAGGTTAACGTCCAATCAAGGTTTCGAGCTTAAAATTTAACTTTCGGGTTAATGGCAGCAGAGAAATCATTATGTTCGTGGGAAAGACTCACAAAGATATGTGAAATAATGCGTGTGTGTGTGGACATGTGTGTATGTGTGTAAATACTTGCTTTGAACCTGCCTTTTTAAAAAATGTTTTCCCTTGAATCACTATTGAAAGAATTTTTGTGCAAATTAAGTCAAACTCTAAAGTGTTGTTGGATAGTGAAAAGATAGCAAATTTGAATTTCTGCCGATCACTGTGTGTGTTTTATGTGAAAACAGTGCCACCTTCTAATGTCACCCACTTTGACACGTACACTTTATTATACACAGAATATGTACACATACATGCTTTTATGACTCTCTACTGACCCCTTTCTTTCCCTCTCTTTTTCTCTCTCTCTTAGGTGAGTACCAGGACCCGAGGTGCATGCATCATGGTCTTGAGGAACAGTGGGTTGGCGGTCACAGTTTGTGCTCATTTTCAATTAAGTTTCATCCCCGCTTCTAAGACTTGGTGAATTTACTGTGATTCTCGAGGGCATCTACACTTAACTTCCGTGAGTAATGGCTGATTGTGGTTGCGTGAGCTACAATAGATAATCATTAGCCATATGCACTGTGTACCGGCATCACTCAAGATTTAGAGCGCTGTCCGTGGTGCTGAAAACAAATCTACTGCTGCCAATACATTTGCGCTCAGTTGTGTAATAGGTCTATTCTGTGTGCAAGAATCTGTGGGAGCATGTGGCAGTGTGCGCCCGTCCATCTTTAAAGCATGTGTGTGTGTATGTATCCGTGTGCGCGTGTCTGTGTAGCTCCATTATCTTTGCGTCTGAACAGTTTTCCTGTCCCATGCATCATCCACCCCCGTCTGTCTCCATGTCAGACCTGATAACAGCTCCTATTGCCCACAGAGATGACTAATCAATAACACACAACCATGGGAACAACAGCTCACCGTCCGCACACACAGGCACGCACGTACACACACGTACACACATACAAAGCGGAAATACTGGCTCAGTGTCCGCAAACATTGCATTGACTGCTATAGGCTGACAAAGAATCGGTTGTTTTCTGAGTTCAGGATATCTGAAAGACTCACACTTCCACTACACCCCCGCCACTACCACAGCAACCCCCTGTAGCTTCACTACATCATTACATTAAAAAAAAAAAAAAATTAAAAAGGCGTACACACAAGCACACACACATAATCCACCAATAGGCCCATAAGCCAGTCATGCTTTATCATTGTGACAGTATCACAGTGTGGCGCTGGGGATGTTTCTTCTTATGAAAAAAAAAAAAATCTTCAGTTTCTTCCCCCTTGCATCACGCTCACCATTTGTTCTGTTGCCTTCTTATCTATTCATGTTCTCCACTTTAATACTCTCCTCGTACAAGGCCTGTCAACTTCTGTGGGAGCCAAATCGGCACCTCAGCTGAGTGAAACTGCTCGCTGATTTCTCTTGATTCAGTGCCTCTCACCTTCGCTCAGTATCTCAGTCAGCCTCAGTGGAATAACACAGGACAGATGACAATAAATGCATAAGAAGCCTTAGAAGGCACTGACAAAGCACTTTGCCTCCTTTCCTCTTCTCTTTTGGTCTCGTTCGCTCCACCTCTCTGTGAGGTGTAATTCCCATAGACAGACTGGCCTGTATAAAGGCTTGTCTGCTGTCCTGATTCCCCCCTGAGGTGCCATTCTGACCCAATAACTCCTTCATTCCTCTCTCATGCTTCATTCACTCCTCTTTCTGGCCTCCTTCCCCTCCTCCCTCCTTCCCCTTCTCTCACTTCCGCTCTCTCCGTTGCTTGCTCTCTCTCCCTCCGGTGGCCAGAATGCTGTAATTGAGTTTTTTATTCAAGTCAATTAAAAGTGCAGGCCCAGTCGGAGACAAAACAAGTGTGCAGCGTCGCTTTTTGTCCTCAGGCTGCCTCATTTTTTATTCAGTCCACTCTTTATATCACTCAGTGGCTAAGAAAGCACGGGGTGTGTGCTTTCATTTCATATGTGTCATTAAACTGTTTTGACATTGTTTACAATGTAATTTATCTTTCTGTATGGCACCTCCCCATCCCCCCTAAAAGAAATCCTATTTAAATGGTAATTCAAACTTCCATTAAGTTGGGGCCTTTGTGAATGCCATACAAAAGTTGTTCTATTTCTCCCTTCTGCCTCGGCAGCCATCTGAGGCATGATTGTTTACTTCCAAAAAGCCAAATACTCATCAAACCGCAGCAGCAGCTATGTTGTCCTCAGCTGATAATCCTTTCCTATTCTCATTTAGTGCCATTTTTTTTGTTGGCCACTGAAGTGATGAATGATGGCGATAAGTGATAAGTTCATGGAGATCATCGGCGATGATAGAGTGCCGTAACTGTGCGTCATGCATAATAACTTTGTAATCAGTGGGAAGGTTTGCGAGGGCTCGGATGTGAGCCGGCCCACTTCAGACTTCACCTTGAGTTTTTTGGGAGACGTAAATTGATATGCAGATGTTGACACAAACCGAGCAACATATCCACATTTCAATGTTTTCTCTCGCCCGTTTACCAAATTGTAATTCAGTTTGTGCAACATGGAGATAGTGAAAGTGAAGGTGATGCTTTTCATATGCAAATGAGAAATGAAACGTGAGATTTGCGGCATTCATTAGAGAAAAGCAGGGAGATTTATGGTGGCTGTGGGGCTAATTTTCTTTAAATGCTTTAATCAGCAAACCGTTTGGAAGGCACAACTCTGAAATGAGACTTTTCCTCCTCATACTCACACATATACACACACATGGATGCAGGCAAACGCTGCCGACTGCATATTCTTGTGAGAAGAAGTTGCCAAATTGAGGCAGGAATCGGATGTGTTCATATCTGTTTTTCAGGTCAATTGTCAGTCATCTGGTTCAAAAGCAGAGTGGAGTTTCACTGTGAAGCGCAGATTAAAATAGTCCTCACTATTGCATCTTTTTTGAGCAATTTCCATTGGAGAATTGTTCATTAGAGTTATTATATCATGTTTAATTTTGAACAGAGATGTGTCCTTTTAAAACGCTGAAGTCTTCACACCCCCCCCCCGCGTCATTTAAGACAGGATACAATTACGAAGGTTTTCTTCGAGAGTATCAATTATTTTTTCCCCATGAGGATTTCTGCAAATGCTTGAACCGTAATGCGATCGCCCCTAAACCACTGCCCTTCTTTGACATTTCTCCAACATGTTTGTTTTTAATCGATAAACAATCTTGAGAAATACAGATTGGGTGCAGTTGTAGAGAGGCCACTGTGATTAGATTCATATTAGAGCACAGCATCATGAAGAATGTCAAATGTGTTGTTTCAGTGGGGGGAAAAAAAAAGGTTGGACCGTTTTTTTATTATCTTTTACTATATTGTCATCAGTTCTAGCATTGTTGTGTCCAAGGATGGAGTTTATAGAGTTTATGCATTTATAAGCATGCAAATAACAATAATTACTAAGCTTGGCATCACCTTTCATATCAAATAATCTCTTAAACTTTTGTTTTTTTGCGACATCCGTCGAGTCGTCTTGGAAAGTAAATACCAACTTCCTTCTGACTGTCCCACGGTCACTGATGCAAGCAGTGGGTGGTCCACTGAAGCGGCTGACCTTGAGAAGTGAACATTTACTCTCCCTGGTGGTCTTCTGTCTTTCTGTCAGCCCTTTTTATCACTTTTACAGGAAGTTTGCATCGGAGGAGTGTAAATGCCATGAATTACTGAGCGAACATAATTGATGTTGTCTATAGACCGTGGAGGAGGGTGCGTCCCTGCGATCGATGCTTCTATGGATACTGGCTTAACAGCTTAAAGATTCAGCTGTAAGGGATGGGGTTAATAATACGTGGTCCGGGCTTAACGGGATAGATGTGGCTGCTTGTGAGATCATTTTAGAGCTGAGAAACGCATCTCCAGCACACACATCGATCTCAGTCGGTTTTGTCTGACATTTTTTTTCTATCCTCCCAGTCGAATTGGTAACCTTTCCTCTGTGCATGCTTGATGAGTTGCAATCTTTATGTTCACAGCTTAAAAAGAAACGACTGCGTTAGATAATTTGATGCCTGTAAGCAAAGCAGTGTTGATTTGGGGCGTTAGGGCAGCTGGTCGTGCTCTCTCTGCCTGGGAGAGTTCAGACTCTGTAGTGCCAAACGCCAGACTCTCTTCCCTCTTCACGCTGCCACTCCAGCTTGTTCATTGCTGGGGTTTGAAGAGGGGGATTGCATCCGATGAGCACAACTACGTAAATGTAGATCGAAGCCTTCTTGTCTTCTCCCAACAATATAACAATCAAGAAAATATTCAAGAAGTCTATTTCTGAATGTGATTAAAGAACTGTTGATGTGACAGCGCAGACGTGTGTCGAAGATTTAATCTGAGATTTCTTGTCTAAAATTTGTAGCGTTTGTGTTGTTGCACATCAGCACCTCTTGTTTTCCTCGCAACTGAAAAAAATAAAAGGCATGTGTGTATCGATGGCATTTTAAAGGTTGAAGCCCACTGCTGACATATCCACATGTTATTATTTCATCTTTTAAGCTGTTTATCTGCTCAGAATTAGGACACAATTGATGCCCTATCAGCAGTTGACATTTTGGAGTATCAGCTCCACAGAGCTCTCGTGGTCGAAACTTTTGCTCAGGGGATTTTCTGGAGTTCTTGAAGTATTTTCACCTCTCCTTCCTTCCTCATTTCATCATGAAACGGTCTCTGTCTCCATCCCCCAATGTTTTTTTTTTCTTTTTTTCCACGGGTGACTCATTGTCTTTCTTAGTCTCGGTGTCTTGTGCCCTCTGTGTCAGCCCGTGTTTTCTCCTCTCAGTTGTGCGTGCCGCTCTGCTTTCACTTCTCTGTGAGTTTCCCGTCTCGTTTCCATGCCAGCTTGTTTCTGTTTGTTTCTGGACTTTTGATGCAGCTCGCTGCCTCCCTTTATTTTTTGTTGTGTTGTTTTTTTTGCTTTGTCAGCAAGTAGCTTTACAGTGCAGCCAGCTTCATTATTAAAGCCTTTTGTTTGCCCTGAACCACCTGCTTCAGTTGTTTGAGTCCGCCTCACGTGAACACCTGTGCCACGATCGGCAACTTCAGGACTTACCGATGGCAGGTGGCGTGAGATACATACACTGTGTGTGTCGTCTACATGATGGTATTTTGATCTGTCTTCGTATCTTTCCCTCAGAAATGTCTCAGAGTTCACTCTTCCTACTTCACCCACTTCCCCCCCCTCCCTAGTATCTCTGTTTCCATGGTGACTGGCACCTGAAAAAGACAGGTAGATGTTAGACACTTTCAGTCTCTCTTTGCATGTGGACCCAGTAGTTAAAATCCTTCACTGAATTGTCATCTGCAGTAATGATCTGAAGATGGAAGGGGTTTGGGGGGGGGTATGAGGTGCTGTTTATCATGTGTTTAATCATCATGACCAGACTTCAGCCTGCTTTGTTTGTTCAGCCTAGTTTTTTTGTGTGTCATCAAAAAAAAGGAAGGAAGAAGCTCCGCGACAGCGATATATCAGATCAGTGAGGCCACTTTGTGTTTACGGGGCATTCACAAGCTGTCAGCGCACCGACTACTGTAAACAATAAACAAGATATGCATGGATGTGCAAGTGAGTATCTAAGGTAGACCAAAAGTGAAACAGTCTGTGGGGTTTTCTCTTTTTTTATCACTTTTTATGCACAAATGTGAAACATCAGATTCATCGGTAACAAAAGTAGTGAGCAGTTGGGCGCGGATCCTAAATAGATCTCACATTCAGTCAGAAATGGTGTTGCAAGAAACATGTTTTCAAGTTGATGCCAACATAGCATAGCAGTAGCTGCAGCTATTCAACACAGCAGGTCAGATAAACTTCATCCATTTATAGAAAAGGGAAACTAAAATCTCTGTGGGACATGAAAGACGCTTCCATGTAAAGATAAAAACAAGCGTAGAGTGAAGCCCTGAAAATATTTGTAGTGGATTAATGTCAAACCCAGTCTCCTCAACGCTTGTAAACCCTCCTTCCCTGTGTCTATCACTCCTCTCCCAGCTGCTGCTGCTGCTGCTGGTTGTTCAGTCTCGGAGACTTCCCTCTGGCCATGTTAGCTGCTGACACTCCTCGGCGGTGTCTGTTGTTTAGCTGTGATTGGGTTTGTGTCTGATCTATTTGATTTCAGTTTGATTCATTGGGTTTTCAGCTCAAAGCCTCCTGTTATAGGTGGCCGTCCTGTGATTGAAGAAGACAGTTGTGTAGCACTCGATCGCCACTGGAATATAATGACTTTCATCACAGAGGGGCCGCAGATACTGGTTTGACAATCGTAAGGAGGGTAACAGCGTCTGTCATTTCCAGCGACGTCGAAAAGAACCATTCACTCCGTGTTAAAATGTATAAACACTTGGTGTCATCTTAACCATGATTCTAGTGCCTGTGCTAAGTGGAGTTTATTGTTTCTGAACAGTCAGACACCTGACATCTGATTTAACACTGGGTGCAGTCATCAAGTTTTCTGATCTTGGCAAATCTGATCTTTTCTTTTGGACATATTATAGATATTAGCTTTGCATTTTGATCGGTGGAAACATGAGAGAGAAAGAGATGAAGTCAGTGCATTTATTGCTTTTCACGAGACCTTGACTTGTTTACAGTCACACAAAGAATGTCTTTTTTTTGTCTCTAATCATGAGAACATTTGGTTGTGAAGTACATAGTGCATGGTGATAGAAGTGGCTTGTCAACCATCATCGAGTGAAGTTCTGGAGGAAACATTTTTAAATCAACAAACCGAGTGGGATCCAAACCAGTGGATGCCCATTTGGAAAGAATAATTCACCTCACTTCAGTCATGTAAAAATCCTCCTGTGACCTTCACAGACACACATCCTTCTTCCGTGCACACTGTGTCTTGGCACAGTGCATGGGAGCACCGATACAGATTAGATACCTTTGTCAACTCACCTCAGCAGGATGTAATGATATTGATGACAGGAAGTCATCATGGAGGACATGTATCACAGCGGGGGATGTCTTAGGTGAAACATGTTCCCTCTCGACTCATCAATTCTTTAGCAACCTGCTGTCACCTCACTCTTCTGGGTACAGCAGCTTCTTTGCAATCTTTGCTCCACTGTCCTCTCTCTCTCTCTCTCTCTCTCTCTCTCTCTCTCTCTCTCTCTCTCTCTCTCTCTTCTCTCTCTCTCTCTCTCTCTCTTCTCTCTCTCTCTCTCTCTCTGTCTCACCCTCTCCTTCACACACATACACTAACAAGTAATAACTTATGCAAACACAATAGGACGGATTGCGTCCAAACAAAAGTACATCACGTCAAGGTTTTTAAGTTTTTAACAAGACAACCAGGTCAAAAAGTAATGCAAAGGAAGAATCTCTGAAAACGATAACAAAGAGCAGACAAAAGAGAACAGTACAATTTTGGCAAATATAAACAGGAAATGAACTGTCCTCAAAAAACGCAACAACAGCATGAGCTGAAATAGGAAGATGCGGATTCGAGGCTCCACTATAAGTAATTGCGTTGATGAGACTCGAGGAGCAAGGCGGAATGAACAGCGTACAACAGTGCAAAAACCTGCTCACGGTACAGCTGCTGTAACAGGAGGCCAGCGGAGCTCAGGAGGCAGAGGAGGGATGACTCACCTCTGGTAACGTGATCCGAGCCCGCATGTCTTACCTGGGCAACCGAAAATGCTCATTAGTGCAAGGTGCACAGTAAAAAGCCTCAGCGTGCACCGTAATGTGAATGTGATAGCGCTCGCCTGATGAGCCTCGGATGCGGGTCACTCTGAATTACGACTGGATATGAGCCAGAGGTGAAGAGACAGTCTGTTCAGTGTCTCTGAGAAGCTGTGCACAAGTTCGATACATAATGTCAGGCATAAGTGGCTTTCCAGATGGGTTGACAGAAAAATTGCAAAAAGCTGAATTGTCAGTTCAAGTGTTTAACTGAACAGCTTCATGATAAGGTCACAACAAAGTGACTGACAGGAGAATTGTTGCAAATACAAAATATTACTGTGTTTAAAGATTCCTAGATAATTAGTAGGCTGATTATGGCTGAGTGTGTAAGCAAGTAAAATGCACCTTGCCCCCTCAAAAATAGTTATTTACTCAAATCAGTTGATAAATTAAACAGAAATCCAAAGTAAGTTAATATTGTGTTATGCAGCCAAATATTACAGTTCTTGAGTTGCATATCATGATGCGGATGTGATATTGATTTTTGGCTCAGCCCCTCTCTCTGTTTGGTTTCTTCCCACCTGTCATTGCTTTTCTCTCTCTGTCATAGTGAAGAGGTTTCTGCAAAGCTCTAAAGGTTGAAAACACAGAAAAATCTGGTATCTGATGCATTCGAAAGAACAGCCAACTGGAACATAAATATCATACAGGTGGAACCTGCACCTGTCAAGGTTTTTATATTGACTCTGCCTCACGCTACCTTCCTACCTTCTCTCCTGCTCTGCACAGTCGACACAAAAATACCATCGTGTCATAAAAAGAAGGTGTTAGAATGAAAAGTTTCACGTAGTTAAAATACCTTTTTGCTGAGGCTGATGCATCTCTGATATCACAATCTAACATTACCTGGAGACTGTATCCAAAGGTGCAGCTTGATGTTTATTTTTTCCCCATAGAAAATATCTCAAAAGTATAGCAAGCTCAGGGAGGCACTGGTGGATTTGACATTAGAGAAGCAAATTATGACTGAAAGGTTGCTGGTTTGAGGCCCCAGGATGTCAAGAGAGATTGAGGTTGATGAAATGAGAGTCCACTTTCGTCTACTCCACTGTCGGCCCTGGTGCAAGGCTCTGGGAGCACTGGGCTGCCCATTGTTACCCGTATGTGTGGTTAAAGGGTCACTGTGAAGAGGGTGATGTGAAAGCAGAGGAGAACTTCCAATAGAGTATAACTTCACTGAAACACACTCTGTATTGTGCTGCTGTTTGAATGTCTGCTCAAGTAAGCGAGCCAAGCAGCCTCTCGTTGGCATATTACTACTTGGAGTGACTCACTGTCCAACTTGCAAATGCGAAGATGGATCAACATGACCAACCACTAATGAAATGTTACCAGGCTGCACCTCTAAAGTCTTGGAGGGTTTTTTTTGTTATGGTTTTTTTGTTGTTGTTTTTTTTCCCAGGCTGTTTTCATTGAGGTTTGACATCAGACATGCTGTTTGCGTTGCTGTTGTGGTTGTTGAGTAAGCTCACCGTGATCGTGCCCTGTAGCTCTCTGCAGTAGGTAATGTTGCTCGAACGCACCTCTGTACAAATCACCGTTTTTTTTCTTCTTCTACTTGCCCTAATTATAGTTTTATTATCTCTATTACTATCCGACAGGTTAAAATTCTATTTTTTTCTTTTTTACTTCTTCCTCTCTCTGTATGTGTCCATGTTCCCTGCTGAGCTGAGGAGAGTCTGGCTGTTCAGCTGCATCTACTAGTGAATTAACAGCTCTACAGCCTGGCAGGTGCCTCATTAGAAATATATTAGAGCTGTTATCGGTAACCCAGCACTCCCTGTTTAAATGTCTATAGCTGTGTGTGTGTGCGCGCACGGGCGTGTGTGTGTGTGTGTGTGTGTGTGCGCGCGCGCCTGCGCGTGATATTGGTTTAATTTGAGCTGTGTTAATGCAGCACGGCAGTGATTTAATAAAGGAGCTGAATGTGTTTATTTCCAGCTCTCCGATTTTGTTGTGTTATGAAGTGCCTCTCAGGCAGCCTTATGTGTGAGGTGAGGTTTTCACAAGTGTTTTGAAACTTCCCCGAGTCAGTCAGTAACACGTAATATTCATTACGTGTGCGCATTTGGGCCGAGTTTTGAACAGTGACAAAGAAACCGTGACTGTAAATGGCAACCAGAGGATCGAAAAAAAATCTGAGTGGTCTTTTTTTTTTCTCCCCCAAACACACAAAGCTGCTTTTAGTCACGGATTCCAATTCATTCCTTACAAAACATGATTTATCTTGGATTTCTGTAGAAACAGAAAAAGGCACTGAACTTGTGTTTACCCTGAACTGCAGTTAACAGCTCCAAGTTATACAGACAGCTGCAACCAAAAAGCCAATCACTGTCTACATCAATTCATGTTTCGTGTGCGTGTGTGCGTGTGTGCGTGTGTGCGTGTGTGCGTGTGTGTGTGTGTGTGTGTGTGTGTGTGTGTGTGTGTG
>JAUESF010000006.1:13075552-13090661 GCA_032274765.1 Malacoctenus tetranemus
ACACACACACACACACACACACACACACACACACACACACACACACACACACACACACACACACACGCTCTCTCTCTCTCTCTCACAAAAAACATGTGAGTTTAGTTTCTTTTTGCTCTTTTTCTTGTACACATCTGCTGTTTCTCTCATCAGCCTCTTTTCTCTTCATACACTCTGTTTAATGAAGCTGCTGGACTGAACTCATCCAGTCCTCCATAACCTCATTCTACCCTTCAGTCCTCCATCAGGACATTAGCGGCCCCTCCCAGTAGCTTCTGTCTTCTTTTATGTAGACACATCGGCGCACAGGCACTTTCATAGACAGGGTAAATTTCTCCTCCACGTGTGCACTCGCAGTCGGGCCGACACACGCACAGACACCCTCCCAGCTGTCTCTGGTAAAACATTAAGCACCCAGACTTTTGATCATGCTGAGAGTAAGTCTAGCTACAGAAATAGTAACAAATGAACCCTCTGCAGAGGCGAAACCGTTGTCCCATCTCAGTGTGCTGTGATTGGATCACATAGCAAGCAAACCCACCAGCCATGGAGGAGGAGAATAAAAAGGCTGCGGTGAACTGAACCCGGGCTGTAGCAGAAACAAACGCATCTGGTCTACATTAGCACGGCCTCACTCATCTGGGATCCATGCCTGTCCTTTCAGTGGAGACCAAACGTCTGTTTTCGCTTTCTTTGAGTGGTTACTGAGGTCATTACTACTGGTTTGGCTCGTCATGAAATAGAAAAGAATAAAAGAATGGGGGGAAAAAAACACTGATTATCAGTTTGGCAATAACAGAGCATGTCGGATTTGAAAAAGTAATAAAGCCTCATTTGATCAGGAGCTGTGTGGAGGGGGATGGCGCTGGGTGGATTAAGGCACGGGCTGAAAGAATATGTCATGTGTTACATATAGCCGAGTGTTCTTCCTTAATAATCCTATGATTTTTTCATGCTAGAATAGATGTATATGACATGAGTGTGTGCCTGGCCCTGGGCTGTGGGCTTCTTCTTTTTCAGCCTTGACTTTCCAAGCAAAAAGTCTTCCATCCCAGTCCGACTCTGCTCTTTGCATTGGTAGATACCCCCGAACTGGCCTGATTTACACAGGCGAGTGGGCAAATGCTGTGCGCAAAAGTCAATGAAAGACTGGAGTACAGAGTGGCACATTTCTTCTTTTTTTATGAACACAAGATATAATCACACAAACAAAGAAAACACTTGAAAGCTGTCAGATCTCATCACCCTGTGTGCCAGTTCCACTTCCTTTTCTCCCTTTCTTGTGTGATGCATCATATTTCGAGGTGTAAACAACCTCCACACTGGTTGAGGACAGGCTTGGCCTCCCTTTGCAGGAGCTGTCACTTCACTTTAGATGCCACATTCGATAGTGAGCACAAGCCCACACACACACTCATACTCACACTCAGATAGGCAAACACTTCCCCAAACCAGCACAGCCCCTCAGGTTATTGGAAGGCCCTCAGCCCATGGAGCAGTTGGCCTGTCTTGGCTCCACCAAAGCACCAAGAAACACATCAAACAAACCAAAATCTCTGCAAACAGCCAGGCGCCAGTCGCACTAAAGAATCAGCTTTAAATAGCCCTCATAATTTGGCCTTTACAGTCTGAGAGCTGTTTGGAGTGGGGGATTTTGGCAGTGGGGGAGGGGAGGAGCAATGAATTCATCTCTAAATCAAAAGTGACTAACATTCTCCAATTCACTCACTCTTTAATGAAATGTAAATTTTGGCTTAGTAGTTGAGTAAGTTAATATGTCACCGTGCGAATTCAAATTCACCTCATTAGGTGCAGTGGGCTACTCTTAAATCAGTATGTAAATGGGAAGCGATTGTGATGCTTCCACACCCTCTGCGAGCACAGATCTCACAGACTAATTCTGTCCTTCAAGTGCTTCTGCGATGACCCGCAAACTGTGATAGGAATCATTGTTATCTTGCAACTGTTGATCTGCAGCTCAGGTTCATATAGTCTCAGCAGTGCAGACGAGTGCTGTCACCAAATGATAGCCACCCACCTGAATTTAGTTGATTAATACTGCAATTAAGTGTAAAGTTTGGTGCTATCGCATTGTTGTCTATGGCTGAGAAGGAACAAAGACAGGTTAAAACTGATTTTTTTAAAAAAACTGTAATTCAAGTAAAATTGAAGCAATGCGACAACAGTTGTTTTCAGTACTCTGATTGTACAACATGTTAATATGAACTAAGTTCATGTGCATATGTTTTTGTCTGTGGGGGCCACTGCAGCAGATGTTGATAAAAGCAGGAGTTGGGGAGAAGGAATGTGTGTATGTACACGGTCGTGTTTCTGTTACTTTATCTCTGAGGTTAACCTCAAGCTCCGCAAAGGAGCAATAACAGAGCTCAGAAGCCGACAGACCAGCGTCGGCCGGACTAACAGCCAGCACAAACCTGAGCGTTATTGGTTTCTGCGCACGCCATAGGGCACACGCTTATGTCACGACACATGGCGAGACGGTGTTGCTGTTCGAGCAGCCGCTCTGCTTCTCAAAGGTCACGCGTTTGAACCCCTCAGCGGTGAGTCTGCCATACACTGCCATACCCTGCCTTCCCTCATCACCCAGCAGCACCTGCCGGCTCATTCAGCTCCACTCCGCTCATCCAAGCTTCAGTTTATGTGGTGGGAAGAAGTGAAGGAACTGTGTGGTTTCAATAAGTGAACTGCAAACCTTAAAGAGACGTACACCCACACTTCTTTTTTTGATACGCTGCACTTTCCCTTGTAATTATATCCTTTCTGAACTTGAAATGTAATATTTTCGTGTAAATTGGCCAGTGAGCAATTTTAGGTTTTCACAAATATTATTCAGGATTGTGAGAAAAAAAGAAGTTGCCACCAACCTCACAGTGAACTGGTAACTTGTTTATTTATTGATTTGAAAGAAGCACAGACTATCTAAAGTGTACAAACTTTGCGATGCTGCAGTGTAAAGTCCTTCGGCTTCCCTTCAGTCACCAATATTTTTCCAAGAGTAAATTCTACCCTGATTGTAATTGAAACAAAAGTCATTGCGGTCCAAGTTTGGTTTGGCTCCATGAACTGTTCTTAAAACAAGAGTCTTAATTGCTTAATTTCTTTGGACATTAAATCATCATGGTGGTTTTTCATATCTTTGAATATGAAATTATAGAGTACGGGATTGGAGTCGGGGGGGCGCTTGGTCAACTTCTTTCACTCGTTTGTTTTCCAGAATGGTGCCCACATGTGTCCCAGTGGAGTTGCTGGAGATAAAAGTGCAGCTTTCTGATGAGTGGAAAAGAAGTCAGATTGAGTGGGTGGAAACTTTGGTCTGGGGGGTGGGTGGGTTGGCAATGTTGCTGTTAAACATAGGTTGGAGAAACACCACAAATTTAGAGTTCAGCCCCTGTCTTAAATTATTCTCGGGGCTGGCAGGCACAAACACACAGTGATGAAAAACACACAGCCTTGTACACACAAAAAGTATTGCGGATTGTTTGTCTTATCCTCTCTCAAACAGGCATGTACATCAAGCAGACACACCAAAAACACGTCAAGGTCTTGGTTACAGATCAACATCACTGTGCATGAGAGTACCGCCAAAGCCTAGTTTGAGCTATTAGAGTGGACTCATAGTGTCACATATTTCTTGCACGTGTTGTTTGTTTCACATTGAACTTCCCATGGGGCCTGGTATTCTCCTGTTTACCCTGAGTCTGCCTGATGATCTCATGTCCTGCAAAAGCTCGGTTTCTCAAATTTCGAAGTAATTCCCTCCTTTTTCACTCCTATAATGTTTAGTTATTGGCTTGTTTCTTTTAATCAACAACATAACAAAATACTTTGAAGTGTCCTGATATTGACATGACATCTCAGGATTGCTGGTTTCCCAATTTCTTTTGGACAAACCTGGGATCAAACAAGACGCTGATATGAGTTTGACCTAAAGAGGGCAGAGACTCTCTTGGGGGGATTTAGTGTGGACCGAGTCAGAGCTAATAAATGCTCCATTCAAACAGGGCAGTGACACTGAACAGGCAGATGTTTGTGTGTGCGCTCATATGTGTGTCGGGCACCCCTTCGATTGAGTGTGCCCCAATCTTGCTGTCTCCAAAGTATTCTGTGACTCTTCAAGATCAGAGAACCCAGAAATTGGCACTTGTGAGTGAGCATTTGCCAGGCTTTGATGTGTGAAAAGGCGAACAGCCTGATAGGGTTAGAGACAGGTTGAGGAGAAAGCATTTATTGGTTGAGGTTAAGGAAAGTGCTAAGGGTGCAAGAAATGATGGAAAGTCAAACAATTGTCCTCGGCTTTAACAGAACAAGAGTGCATGAGCTCGTACAAGGCTTTTCTATTGATTTTTATCTTTGAGTGGTCTCATGAATTGTTAAGGGGGAGGTTGGATGATGGCACTGTCCTCTGCCCCATCAGAGCCAATGTTGCCCTGCATGGCGAATGGAGGTTTGGGATTGAGGCGAAAAGGTTGATTGCATTAGTGACTTCTATCAGGATTCATTTGAAGACTAGTTTAGAAACAAAGTGATGGTTTTTGAACTTTGAGGGTGACCTCGACATTGGGGTGTCCAGGCAATCTCACCCGGAGGTGTGCGTGCGTGTATGTGTGCATGTCTGTATGTGTGTATTATTTCTGGATTGCGGTGGACTCATGACAGCATTCGGTGAACACCAGTGAGATTAAAGACATTTCTTCGTTTTCCTTTTTTTTTTTACTCTCTTGCGCACTTATTACAACATCTATTATTTAAATATTCGAAGGGGAAATTCAAATTGTCTGACAAGTTTGGTTTTTTTTTTACAATTACTGCAATTTGTTTAAAAAAAAATGTACAGCGGAAGGACAAGTGAAAGAGTTGGAAGGCTGTAAGGGGGTTACTCAAACGGAAGAGCGAGATCAAAAAGTAGGACAGAGGTCAAGAAATCATCTACTCACGCATGCATAGCATCACATATGAATACACGCACACACACGCATACACACACGCGTGCGCACGCACACACACACACACACACACACACACACACACACAGACACACACACACATACACACACACACACACACACACACACACACACACACTTGCACACCCCTGGGCTGCGTACAGGACGAGCTTTTTTGCACTGTGCTCACTGTGAAATAGAGCGTAGGTAGCTGTGACGAAAATGGGCATCAGCATGGGAGTCAAAGTGAGAGAATGAGAGTAAAAAAAAAACTGAACAAAACGCTGTGTCCGCTCTTCCGTTGTGTCATCTTCCCAACAGGAAATTCAAAAACAGCACTGAATCAAAGGAAGGCAGATTAGAATCAATGCAAACAATTTTCTGTTAAAGGTTTTCTGATGTTTTATTTAAATCAAACCTGAAAGTTGTATTTGAAACCGACCTTTTCTTTTTTTTTTTTTTTTACTTATTCCTAAATTGTGCTTTCACTCAAACATAAACAAACAAATGCCTCCATATCAGCGGATCAACTAAGGCCTTTATTTGTTCTGTCACAGCTGATTCACAGCAGTTATCAAAGATGAAAAGCGTCTTTCTGTTCTTTACCCATAAAATAAGAGTGACCACTGTCCTTCAGGCTGGTGGAGTCAGTCACAGTGCGTAGCAGCCCTCACAATGACCTCCCATTTTGTGTTTTGGCCGTGGTTTGTATTGTTGAAAATGAGTTATATTTTCCTCACATTTTCTCTTCTGTAACCCAAGTCATGAGTGGGACATGATGTGTGAAGGGGGGGAAAGGAGAAAGTGAGGAAAGCTTATCAAGGGAATAGTGACCTACATGGCAATATACAGTGAAAATATATCTCAGGTTGCAACCACGGCTGCCTGTTACGTCACTGGCTTCCCCAGACGAGCTGGATGGGAGACGGAAAGCGCCGCAACCTTTTGCTTTGTCCTTCACAAAACAATAGCTCCGGCAATCTCAGTTTCTCCCCTGAGGTCAGTGGTAACAAATTCACTCATGTATCTACACATATAAATAAACCGGACAGAAAACCACAGCTCACACAGCACTGGCTGCAGGTCAGAATTAACCGCCATAAAATCACTGTGCGCTTTGGCTCATTGGCAGATGCTATTTAGATGCATTGCTCTCACCTTTATTCTTGTCTACCTCCCCCTCTTTCTTCTCATCTCCTCTTTTCTCCCCCACATTCTCTTGCACGCGCTTGTGATGGATGGGCTGCTACATCATATGAGTAATACTAATGTTGGCCTGTCTGCATGCACTGGCTCCAGCTCTTGCAAATTGAATTTGTCAGAGCCCACCCCCCCCTTTTTTTTTCTCTCTGTGCACCTTTTTTTTCCCCATCCACTCTCCCACCTTTTCTTTGTGTGTGTGTGTGTGTGTGTGGACGGGTGTGTGAATAGAGAGGCTGGATTTTACGTCATCAGAAAAAAAACATTTTTGTTATTCCCCTGATGTCAGAACGTGTGAGCTTGTGCATGTGCACCTTTTTAAACAAACCATTCTGTATTCAAATGACCTTGCATCGATCCAGATCATGTCAGCTTTATCTACTCTGGGAAAAAAAACGGGGACTAAATCTACAGACTTTTTTTCCTTATTCTGTCTCCATTTCTTTGTCGAGTGCCTGCCCCCCTCCTCTTATATTTTTTTTCTAATTTTCAGACCTCTCCTTTTTTTTCTCCATGATATCTAGTTTCAAAATCTTGCGTGCAGAACACTTACCCTTACCAAGTAGCAATTTCAAAAAATAGGCCCTTATTCTTTGTCCCTCTTCCCTCGCTGACTATGTCAGTGTGTGACTGCCATACTAAATGAGCCACTGTTCGCTGCTAACAGGGAGTTGAAAGATGGAAAGGGATGAGTTGAACCCCCCACCCCCACCCCCCTTCCCCTTATCTTCCTTTCTCCTTTTCACTTTCTCTCCCTCCCTGCTGGGCAGTTGTTGATGACATAAATTTGTTAAATCTTGATTGTTTCTTTCTCACGTGTGCGCCCCACATGCACAGGAGCCGTGTACACCCACGTGTGCGCTTTGGCCAGCATGAGATGTGTGATCGCACATACACCTGGCACATTTACACTCTGTTTGTCTCACACAGCCATCAATGCGCTGTTGGGGTGAAAGCAGGGTGTCATGAACCTGTCACAGCTGGTGGAGTAACGTAGCCTGCCTGCATGTTTGGGTGGTTGCGCAGTACCACGTGGGGGAACCATGGACACCCAAGGTTCCTCGCTCCTGCCTGCTAATCAAGGTGCAGTGTAGCTGAACATGACTATTTGACCTATAAAAAGCTCATTTTTACAGCCTTTGGATGTTTTTTATGGGTCGTTTACACACTCTGTTGGGAGCCTTCTGCCTTGGTATCTGCCGTATCTCTTTATCTCAGTCACCCGGCCCCCTTTCTGTTTGTCTTCGCTGCACCAATTGCGGCACCTCTCAGCCAAAGCTTATGCCTATTCCCTCTGCTGACCCCTCCTTACCTGCCCCCTCCCCCCATCTCCACTCTGGCATTCACTTCAGCCCCAGCAAACATTCTTTCCAGCAGTGTGTTTTCTCACCTCTCCCTCTCAGCCCTCCATCTATCAGCCGCCCCCCCCCTCACTCATCTCTGCCCTGTCACCATGCAGCCGTCACCTTGCTCTTTTTGAGCCTATCATTAGGGACCATTAAGGTTTCAGCTGTTCCAAAGAGAATGATGGAGTCACTCTGACACCGTCAGTGAAGAAATTAGGTGGGATGTATGATGGAAGGCAGCGAATATGAGATGAAAATGAAGAGAAGTTAATTAAAACTTAGGAAAAAACCTACATCAGAATAACTTCTGGGTGTTGTCAAGACGAGCTGGAAAGGTGCATGAGTATGTGCCAAGTGTACAAAAGGCACTTTTAGACAGATAATGATAAAGTGTGAGATAATATGAAGGGGTGAAACCACCCTAATTTGTCAGTCCCAAGGCAGGATGCTCCTACTTCTGTGTTGTTAGCAGAGAACCAGGCAACACAATGGGTTGGAATAGACATACTGTAATCTGGGCTATTCCCCCACAAAGACAGCCCAGTGCTGGTGTGTGGGTGTAGTCATCACTCCCTACAGTATGTGCAACGTAGTGGCTATGTTGTAACATATAATTCACAACTTTGAACCGCTTGACTGCTCGGGCATTTCATATGTCGCCAGCAGCCCTGGTTTTATACATGAGCAACGCTGTTGAACGGCGCTCGAGGTGCGGCGTGTGTAAAAAAAACTAAATGAATAAATTCCATTTGTGCAACATCTCTATAAACCGCATCTGTACAATATGTCAGATTACATGTACCAATGTATCAGAAAGCATGCGAGAGAGAGGGGGAGAGAGATCTATCAAAGTGACACTTAAAGGCTTGCAGACCTGGGAGCTGCTCAGCCAAAGTGGAGTAAGAGTCCCTCAGCTCATGCCTGGTACTCACACATCTATTTTAATTTCGCTGCTCACTGTCAGTCTTGCCTGACTAACATGTGATCAATATACGCAGACATCCATGTAATTATGATAGATTGGATTTCTCAGGGCATGAAACTAGTGACGTGGGGCAGGGGGATTGTGACATGTTGAGTGGGACAGAGGGTCTGTTCTCATTAGGCGCCACGATCTCGTCTCCAGAGTGCGTGCAGCCCAACACGTCACCCGACATCTCCAGTTCAGATCATTCATGCTAGGTTCTGGTCCAACGACAGAGTGATTAACAAAGAGATGACCTGTGGGTGACACGCTCACGCTGGAACATTTGTTCAGTTCCGTGCAATATCCTGTAATGTAAAGGAATTGGTGTTCTTGCGTGTTCCTTTCACACTTGTGCAAAGAAACCTTCAATCTGCCCCGATGAACTAATTAGCTAACGACTAAGGGCGTGCCCCATTACTAAGTTCAGGAAATGAGACGATGGACAATATTGGGTTCTGGAAAATGAGATGAGAAGCTATTTTAAGGGTCATTTTGAAAAAACTCAAAAGACAAAATGTATGATTGGTCAATACGGGTACATTTCTTTCATAAAACGACACAGGCAGGAGTGTGTCTTTGGTCTGCACCAACCTCATCCCCTTAAATGTTTGACAAGCATCTCTGTTGTCTTTGTCTAAATGAAAGACCGGTTTGCCGGTTTTGTCAATCGTATTTTTTCAATTCTCATTTCTGGAATTCCTCTGTGATTTTACATGCCTGCATAGTGACGGCAAGATTTGCGGGAGGAGGTACCGGTAGATCTTTTTTGACGAAATGTTGCCATGCTTGGAGACCTCTGTCTGCATCAAAGACTTTGCTCTCGCGGCGATGTCGGGATGACCAGTCCCAGACAAATTGGCAGTAATTTTAAATCGACTCCTCACAGTGGAGTGATTTATTTCAAATTATTTGCAGTTCCTTTTCAAATCGCTCGCCTGGACTGGTAGGCTTCCAGAACCTTTCGCGAGCCCTTAGAGAGCTCTTTCGCTCCAGGCAGGATGACACCACACGGTCGGGAATCAAAGAGAAGAGCAGACCTCAAATGTCAGAGGTTTGAATAAGTTAGGATCCACCTGTCACATCCTGAGGAGGTTCTAATCATCGGCTTGTCATCTGGAACCAATTTTATGGATTTCAAAGTGTGATAAATTCTGCTTTGATGTCAATGTATTGTACTCACTTTGCCTCCTATTTTACATGGGACTGATTTTTTTTGTAAGTAAAATGGATACGATTTATACCTTCAAACGAACCGCAGGAAAATAGCTTTGAACAAAGCCAGTGCAGCTCAGTATATGCTGCACCTTCTTCCAAAGGCTCGTCTTGTCCCTCCGACAGCAAAAGAACTAAAGGAAATATCTCACAGAGTGTGTAGTAATGTCAAATAAATGTCAGTATCGGACAACAGGTGTGTAACATCTGTAAAAGCACAAATTTGGATGACTGCAATTTAGGGAGGAAGGAAGGTGTCATTTATCAGGCATCTGCAATTTCCAGCCAACAATGAGCCAGACGCGGGCGCAACGTCTTCAAGGTCTGAGATTCACGTCAGCATCATTAAGTGTTACCTGTCTGAGTAAATACCACATGCCAGCTCTAATGGCCTTCATGTTGAATGAGAGTGTGGGCAGGGTGTGGAGCTGTTGAAACAAGATTAAAGATGCAACTTCCACTTTGGTTCACCAGAGAGAAGCTCCAGAAAGCACACACCAAGTGCAGAGTGAGGCTGCACGGTTGCTTTGTGGCGAGCATCTCCGGTTCACAGCGAGAAGACGCTGGTTTGATTCCCGGCTTTGGGCGTCTTTGGGTTGAGTTTGCATGTTCTCCCTGAGCATGTTTGGCTTGCTTTTTTTTTTCTCTCAAAGGCAGCACATTTGGTGACCCTGTTGCCCGAAAACATGGGTGTCGTTTCATGGCACCCTGACAAGAAGGAGAGAAATCTTTAACTCCAGGTCGTCTCTCACTGGCTTCAGTTTCACCTGCACTCTAGGCTGGAGAGAAATGACAGAGAAGGTGGACAGAGGGATGTTTTCTTGTCTAATTCAAACAGCAGTGGCACAATGCCACCTTCTGTTTGTCTTTTTTCCCCCTGAAAGAATCCAGCACCTTATTACACAACAGCTGTCTAAACCATGAAGTCTTTATTATTGTTAAAATATTTTGGACACTGCACACTCTCAGATATAATTAGGGAGAGTAAATAAGATCAAATTCTCTCTGTGACATGAAACTTCAGTGATGTTGACTTTCTGCAATGATGAAAACAATCACTCACAAACAGAGTTCAGGACTCAAATGAACTCAATTTGAGTTTCATCATGTTACGGACATAAATTGAATTAAAACATGAACTTCAATGTTATGCTGGTATAAATTTGAGCTTTGGGTAATCTGAAAATTCCCATGACAGCCCACCTCAACAAAGGCAGCCTGTTTTTGTTGTGCTGAGTTTGATAATACCACCAAAAAAGGAACATTTTCTATGCTGACAAGCAAACATCACTGAATAACTCAAGCAAAGCATTTGCCAATCAACACACAGTAGCGCCAGTAAAAACATGCAGATTATTTCCTCTGTTTGAGTGGACTCCAGCAGGCACTTTTGATGCTGGGTTGGCACTGTGTGCATTTATCCAGTGAATAACAAGCAAGTCACACTTGTTTAGTCGACAAGAAGTGCAAATCAAATTTCATATGTCAGTCACAAGGACCCGATAAAAACATTGGGCTCCAAAATGTCGTTTTCAAACTAATTCATGTTGAATTACTTTCGCCAGCAGTTGCATGAATCACTTGGGAAATTGCTCTCACAGCTGTAGAAGTTACACCATTTGCAGTCATGATAATTATGATATTGTTTTGATTATACTCTTTATTAAATCGTTCCAACCTGGTCTGGCATCGTCTCACAGTTCTCATTGTGTGTGTTTTCAGCACAGCTTTTTTTTACGACTGTAATGTTTTTTCTTATAGACGGAGGTTTTTGTTTTCCAATGGCACCATGTCAGTTTTAGATAAATAAACAACACTTTTGGTGTCCAAGAGGGGATTTATAGCCATCCATAGCTTTCATCGAAAGTTGTGAGTGGTGCTTACACTTGTCGTTCGCCGGTTATGAACAGTCCCTACTTTATTCTTCTTGAGATCAATTGTAAATACAACACAACAAAAAATCCAAAGTGTTGAATTTGCAATGTGTAGATCCCAGGGAATATTTAGTTTGCTTTCTCGATTGATACATTTGTCATCTGAGTAAACACCACAACTGTAAAATATTCTCTCAGCCTGCTTTGACTGAAGTGAGAGAGGAACTGGTGAAGGTCTATTTGGTGTGTGAGAGTAAAATATTTCTTTCAAAGATTGTTGGTGATGTACCAATCTAATTTATTGCAATGGTGTTCACATTTATTTATAGAGGGGCAGCTGCTTTGATGTGGTTCAGTCTGAGAGCAATCTGAGTGACACTGACAAGTGCTTTAGCGTTGTCTTTGTTTTTGTTTTTTTAACAGTGATGTGGAGAGGGCGGTAATTTATATCATTCCAATATACAAGGAAGGGGACAGTGGAGCGGAGCACTCCCCATCATTTTACAAGATGTCATTTATTTCAGACATAATTCAAAAGAAGATAGTATGTTTAGGAGTGTTTCCCATTCAGAAGTATCTCTCGCTCCACAGTGCTGTGAGCTTTGGATGTCAAGAGTAAAAGATGGGATCCTCAAAAATAGTGACGTTATTTTCTACTGATTAGTTAGGTTGCACAGGTTTTAGGTTTTTCCCTTTGTCCCTCAATCACCTGCAGAAAAGACGCAGGTGCAGTAAATTCTTTACCGACTGTGAAGTTTGTCTGAAGACGTGCTCGTAATCTTTATCATATCATCCCTCAAATGTCACAAGCTGGTCCGGCGCCCCTCATGTCAGAGCAGCGCTTTATAGCGCAGATGCGACTCCGTTAGACGGTTTTTGTCCCTGCAAAGTTCACACGATTGGAAGGAATGAAGGATCGGGTTTGTGAGGAACAGTTACAGATATTCGACTTCTCGTCGTGAGCATCGGAGAGCAAGGAGACCCGGGCAGAGGTGAAGGGTCGGCGCTGCCAGACATTGAAGGTTCACCTCTGCACCCTGCCAAGAGGCTGCTGGGCACGGGTGGAAAGGCGCGCTGTTCCCCTGTCTGACTCTGTCACAGCCTCCCTATGGGAGTCTGCCATGTGTCAGCAACCTTAATTACTACACCTCATCTTCTCGAAGATTAATGACGCCTCGGTTCTCTCAGTATTTATCATCTTATCTACTCATTTACTTTGTGCTGTGGGTTTACTGTAAGTGGGTGCACCAGGGTTTTTGGAGGTGGGCAGCAGCCGCAGCTATCCACATGATATTTTCTCGGTGTGTTTGCGATTCCTTTTTTTTTAAAACTGTTTGCGCGCTCACTAAAATTAAGCAAAATGCCTTGAAAATGGAGCATGCTGTTCAACTCATTTGTTTTCTTAATTACCTGCCGTGCCCAAAGCTCCCGTTTGACTCACTGTTGAGGCTCTGCCTGGTGCGGCTTTGTTTTGGCTTTTGTTGCTCTGATTTTCATGTTTTATTACCAGGCTCACTGTTTCATACAGCTTGACGTGTGTGTTTATGTGTGAAATCCTTCTCTTTGTCATCGCCATTAGTCACACATAGTGTGCCAATATGGGCATGTTTGATGCAACCTTTGCGTATTTTATTGAGACTAGCTGACACAATGAATCATTGGCACATCCACTTACCGACTCATGAGTTATTAAATCAATTTGATTTGTATATTTACAGTGCCGCGGCTTAAACCGCAGGTTTCAAATGGCGTATTTTGGACCAACAAAAAAAAACGAGACGTAACATATGAGGTCAGAAGAGTCTGTCTGTCTCTCTCATCTCCTGCTCTCTTTATGCAATATTTATACAGTGACCTCCTTTCTCTCTGGCCCTTTAATCCACATGCCATGACCACCAGCCAGATCACTTGTCTGGGTCAAACGCCAGCAAAGCTACGCCCTCGTTGAAAGACGCCGCCCTCTCTTGTTCATTTAAATCGGGATCAAAAGTCAGGCCACCTCCATATATCTGTGTGAATCACGTCAGTGAATCCTATTGTGAGGGAATCCCCCCCCACCCCCCCCCGTGGTACGTATTCACTTAAGCCGTCTTTCAGATGAGAATTGCGGGGGAAATTAGCTCTGATTGTTGTGCATAACCGTGATTTTATCCTCCTGTGGCTCTTCAAGTGTGCAAGAGTTCATTTTTTTTCTGAACGATGTCACAAATATAAAGAAAATAGGAAAATGGCCGGGCAAGATGCTGCCAGCCAAATCACAGTTATTAATATCAGTTTATTCCCAGCGTCTCGCCTTTCCTACAGTTTCTGCATAATCAAGCTGTCATCAGGCAGAAGTATAGAGATATGGGGGAGAAGGGCTGAAAGTGGAAAAGGAGGGAGAGAAGAGAGATAAACAGACGTGAAACCTCGGGGAAAATGTATTTCTCTTGAAATTGCTCGATGCGGTAACTGAGTGCGACACCGCATGGAGTCTGTCAGGAGTTTAGAAAGTGTTTGTGCTGAGTGCATGCCTTTCTCTCTGCAAGGGAAAACACTTCTTTACTGGTTAATATTATACTTTAGTGTATATAACAACTGGAGTCTTTGCATGTTGGTAAAACATAGAGCAGGATGGATAGAATCCTCTTTGATTTACGACACTGAGTAAAGCTTAAATTTCAGCTCAAACAGAGAACCTAAATGTCCCCGCTGCTGAAGATGACAGTTGTGTGTGGTGCTTTTTAAAAATTCTTATTATCTCTGATTATCTAAAGCACTAACTGAGAAGGATCAGTGTGTTAATTGATTGAAGAGTCGCTAATTTACATGATAATGTGCCGGAAAAAAACACAACCCCGTGTGACAGATGACGGATGATGATAGGCAACTTAATTGCCGGGTAATTAATGGGAGCAGCAACATTTTGCGGATGTTGTGGTTGGATTCGTATTTCTCCTTCTCTGATGACTAAACTCCATGTAACTCCAGTGTGAGTCGTTGGTCATACAGCAATTACTTTGAAACGTTTGATTAAAAACAGCCGCAGTGCAACAAGTTGTCTTATATCGAAATGAACAAGTGAAATATGACAAGGCGGTTAAGAAAGTTCTGGCTTTAAACTGTGTTTACTGTAATTCCGTTTCAGTCTTCCTAAAATTCACAATGTTTTGGCTCGGAAATGCATATTTGGGTGCTGCGAGTCTTGTGTAAAGATTTCCAGGCTCCCATTTGAACCGTCTACTGTCACTTAAATGGGTTTGACACTAAAAATCCACTGTGTGAGTTTATAAATACATTGTTTCGGGCTCATGGGTTTTTCAGTCTTGTGTCACGGTGGGTTATGGTTCCAATATTCCTATGGAAACACGCACAGCCGTTTCCAACTAACCTTGGGCCGGCGAGGGGCTGAGGAAGGAAAGGCAGCCGCAAATAGGAGTATTAATCACGAGACAACCTCACACCAACACTTTCCACTCCCATCACATCCCCCTCATACACACACACACACACACACACACACACACACACACACACACACACACACACACACACACACACACACAC
>JAUESF010000006.1:13108418-13122564 GCA_032274765.1 Malacoctenus tetranemus
TGTGTGTGTGTGTGTGTGTGTGTGTGTGTGTGTCTGTGTCTGTGTCTGTGTCTGTGTCTGTGTGTCTGTGTGTCTGTCTGTGTCTGTCTGTGTCTGTCTGTGTCTGTCTGTGTCTGTGTGTCTGTGTGTGTTTCACAAATCAAAAAATGAATTAAAAGTATTTGGATTACAGTCTTAACTCAGTGATTCAACCAACACTGTACCTAGCAGCAAAATCATGATGAGGAGTCTGACTGAAACGTCATTTATAAAGAGAATAGGCTTGTAAATCGGGCTTCAACTGATCAATTGATAGTCGACGACTTTTGTTGATTGAGTTGACTATCATGATTTGTGAGTCACTAACAGATATTATCAGAAAAAGCTGTCCCAGCACTGATCGCTCTCAACTGCGATTTCTACCCCCCAAGTTGCCGAATAGAACAAGTGCTGCATCCCAGCGGTTGCAAAGCATGCTGGGAATGTGGAAAAGTGGACACAATCCCTCACCAAAGTGGCTTCTTTGCATTTGTCCGTCACCGTGTCTTCAGCACATATCTGTGGTTCAAAATATAACTCGCCCGCCAAAAAGTGATAATTGATGGATAAAAGCTTCATAAATGGCAAAAAGAGCAGCGAGAATCGGTGCCTTTTCAAGCCCTCTGATTTCTGAGTTTCTGTTTCCAAGCCCACACTCTCCTGTGTGGCTAATTTTCTGATGTTTTTCTCTTGCTTTGGCCCTCTTTGTTTGACTGCTGTGACTCACACTCACACACACTGTAGGAAGAGAGCCCCTGACATCACAAAATGAGTGTCTATTTTCACCAGATATCCATGCTACAACCCTTTGACCTATACTCTCTCGCCACTGTATTGTGCAGTGCCTCCCTGTTGTAAGGGAGTCACTGCAGGTGTCCCAGTCACAGTAAATAAAACATCCTCCCACCAGTGGTGAAATATTGAACAGATGAGGCACTGAGATGTTTGTCTGGTCTGAGGTAGGGGGCTCGAGGGCCAGAGGGCTTGTGGCGGCAGAAAATGGAGAGGAAAAAGCACCATGGTTCGGGGGAAACGGAGTGAAGATATGGGTGAAAGCACATCACCACCGAGAATTCAGTTGGAAGAAATGGTTCTAAAAGACAAGAATGATGGGAAGAAAATGGAACTTGATAATGGACTGCAAGCACCGCTGATCCATCCTCCTGTTTCTTTTCCACTTTTTTGTCTTACGAACTCAACTCTTTTGCACATAAACTGTGGACCAAACAGGGGTGAAAGCAGGTCACGGAGGCTTTTCGGCATGCGAATGCGTAATGGTTTTCTTCTTTCTTTGTTTCTTCATTAGGCTCCCGCTGAGCCATCCTCCAGACACTGCACTCGCCCTCGTAATATCTCAAACGCATTGTCACATTTACAGCGCCGTGTGGCTGGGAGGCTGCGGTAGTAACACTGGACAATGCTGATCTTGACACATTTCTCCCTCACACATGCACGCGGGGTGGGCGGCTGTTATTCATGCTAAAAACAATTTGTGCTTCTCGCTGCTTGCTTGCCTGCTCATACTTTCTGAGGGTCATTTAATGTTGCTTGCTTGGGTTGGATGCAGAGGTATTTAAAAGATTAGCTGCTTCAAGAAAAATTTAATCTTCTCTAAATGTTCACTTTGTTTTATGATATCTACAAAAGAATGGTCTGAAAAATTAATAACAGACAATGCAAATGGAAAATTTGCTCTTTTGAATTTTATGGCAAATGTGTTGAAAACAATAAAATAATGAAAAAAATAGGTTGTTTTGTTTGTTTCAGTTTTCTCACCCAGTACTTTTTGTTTGTGAGGGAACATATTGTTCCCTCTCACAATTGTTTTTTTTTAAACTTTTAAACTTTTTTAAAAAACAGAGAAAAGCCTTCCAAACCCTTTAAACTCATCACATATATTGCAGAGCCACGAAAGGCTGGAGGAAAAAAAAATATGTACTTGCAAAATTACAAAGTCAAATTTGCTCTTTTCTGATATAAAGAAACCGGGGGGGTGGGTGGGAGTAATGTGGTTGGCTTTCCTGCTGTGTCTAAATATGTAATTTTGCCAACCCCCTTCCTGTGTACGGCGACAGAAGCCGCAGACACTAATTGTTGCTTTTCACCTCAGAAAAACACAAAGGAAACTACCACCTATAATAAACCTTGGAGCAAATGCCTCCATTATTTTGAGAGGCATTTGAATGACTTAAATGGATATGGCAGGAAATTCTCTTACACTTCTTGACACACATATTTGCAGGTTGCCAGTCAGTGTTCGGAGTCGACACAGTGGCTGAAAAGTCGACACAGTAAAATGTACTTGCTTTTGTGTTTGCATTACATAAGTTCTGAAAAGTATTTATTTTTAAAGTGCACCTGAATCCACTTGATTCATGCTGATCTTTGAAAGAAAACAATAAAACATCAGCGTCACACGATCACTCGTGCGCTGTGCTCTCGTCGTGGAGGCATCTGCAAGTGCACACGAAACACCCTGCAGTTTTAGGAAGGATCAGAAGCAGAACATAAAGACAGTTGCTTTCTCATTTGGAGCTTGAGCCCGAGGTCTAATCCTCCTTTGGATTGGAACCGTGGTCGCCTGGAGGTCAGAGAAAAAGCTAACAGGTGAGAGGACGGTGCTTGGTTCAAGTCCCCTGGCTTTCCAGAGATTCAGGTCGGGAACGTGAAAGTCACTGCTCGTTGCCGCTATTGTCACCACCGCTGTGGGTCCTTGAGCAAGGCCTCTGAGGGCCAACGGCAGTCTCGGCAGTGCACCGCAGCAGCCCACTGTTCCCAGTGTTTGTGGTTAAAGATTTGAATACACACAAATAACCACAAGTACCACAAGTGGGAAGTGCAGAGAAATAACAACCCCAATAAAAATACATGGTTTCCTTTTCTCATGCAGTACATCAGGTTTAAAGGGATAAACTAAATAGAGAAAGGTTATGTAACAAGAACGTAAGACAAACAGTCCTACTGAATGTGTTGCTGTACTTACACTTTATTCTGGGTATCCCAGGGATGACTTTGAAAGTTATCGCGTGCATTCCTCATCAGTGCAAATCTCATTTCACCTCTCCCGTATTAGATCAAGTCTTTTAGAATAGTAATTACATAAACTCCTAATGTGATTAGATACCTGCTGTATACCAGCTACTAATGTCAGCACTGGCTGTAATGAGAGATAATGATGCAGCATTTGATGCTGCCAGACAGAGGGACATGATTCAGAGGATTAATGGACTCATTTAAGCCATTAACCATTCGGAGTAGTTAACTGAGGCAAATCAACAGATATAGCCGACAGGCAAAACAAAAAGAAAGCACCGTCAGAATTTAAAATATCCCTGCCATCTTTAAGATCCACACAAATGCCTCGGTGTGTTTGGTTGGAGGCAGTGCTGCACAGCCGCATGTGTGTGTGTCGGCAAATTTCCTCTGGAGAAAGCTGGAATGTATAGCGCGCATTTTGACTTCCCGCGTTCCTAATGTGGAACAACAAATCTTCAATTAAATTGATCCTCCTCAGCTCAGCTTAGACAACTGGCAGAGCACTCGGCTCAAAGTCAATGCAAGTATGAATGAAAAGACCCAACAGGCGGGCCATCTGTACACACAACCCAAGTCCAAGAACGAGAAAGGCCCCATGAAATGTTTGTTGGTCAGACTATATTTGTCTGCTGATGCAGCATTTAGGCACATTATGTATCGCTTCTGCCACCTTTGTAGTGATTTCCAACACATGCCGTCTTCCAAATCTGCACCTGTCCTGATACTCGCTGATGAAATAAAGCTGCTTCCTGGAGATTTACCAGAATAACAGAATCTCATTGCTAATAATGTTTTTGGCCCATGTTGCGGTTCTTGAGTATGAGATTAAAAAGCACACGTCCAAACTCCAAACTCCAGCTACATCTATTATTCATTTTCTCCTTTTTGATAAACCTTTTTTTGTTGTTTTTTTGTTGCCAGATTTTTCGATAGAGCAAGTAACTTTTTGTGTAAGTTTATGTTGTTTCTTTAGGTGTACTTGTGCATGTTCTAAAGTTTAAAAAAAAAGTGTGTACAATTCAGCTAAATTTAGCAGAAGTTGGTTTTGCAGAAACATCAAAATATGGAATCTGCATGTTATATTCGATTTGTACTTGGTCGCTATCTTGTGGACTTATGTCTTATGTTGGATTAATAAAGATATAGATTCAAATTTAAAATTTTATACTTCAGTTAAAAAATAGTTGTCATCATCTTGAGTTTTTTATTCTTTTTAGATTGCCTTGCTCGCTGAGCAGTGTGGCAGTGTTTGCCTACGGAATGTGCGTTCTGTTAATTCCCAGTGATAAGTTTTACCTCCAGCACAGACATTGGCAAAATTACTCGTGGTAAAATCAAAACAACACACCAACAGACCGAACTGAAAAATTGCATTGTCTACAATCAATGCACAGATGCTCCCACAAACACAGTCCCAGTAAAGCATCTGCTAGCTATATCGTATTTGCCTTTTAAGTGACTAACAGCTGTCCCCTGGTTGATTTCTAATTAGAAAGCTATTGATTACACTCAATACCAAACTACCACTTTAAGCCTGGTGAGCAAACACAACAGATGTTTCCAAACATCAATATGGCAATTATTATTTAATGAATGTCATATTTTCACTTTGTTTTAGTACCACATTTCCGAATGTAAGCACCGACGCGTCCCTAAATTAATGAACTGCAGGCATCACCACAGTTAAAGCTCTTTCTGATGCAACTATGAAAATAAACTTTTATTCCAGACTGCTTTTTGGGGGGTTATTTTTGACTGACAGTTTTGTCAAAAACCTCTTGAATTGCCTACGAGCAACAAATTTGTTGTCAGTTTGTTGTGTTGCATTTCGAAAACAATGTGAGACAACCGCGCCACTATGTACCTTTGCACCGGCGCATTAATGACCAGAATTAAAAAGGACTATTCAACATTCAAAATTGAAATAAATTTTAAAAAAAAGAAGGAATCGGTGTTCCTCCTGGTGTCAAGGAAAGAGATGCGACTTCGTTTTGATGTTGAATGGCGACCCACAAGCTTGGACAGCTGTTAAGAGAGGCTCAGGTTCAAAGTTGTGTTTCAGTAAAGGGTGCTTCAGTCACGTCCCTGTCCATCCGTTCACTAATTAGAGGGTCCCTAATGAGAAGATTTTTTTTTTTTTAATTTTCCCGCTGCGACTCAAATGTTTTGGGCAGAGGAGTTTCTGTGTGTCAGTTCTTCCTCCCCACTGAGTCAGAGACGAGGACATATGGCACGATAAGTAAACACCGCCAGGAAAAGTTCCAACCAAAAGTTTCCCTCCAGCCAAGTGGTCCTGCGAGCTTTCGTGAACCAAATGGTTCAATCATCCAGCCTTTGTCAATAGCGAATCAGCCTCCTTTTCCTGTCTTCTGATCATGGCTATTGACTCATTGTGCCTGCCTTATTGCACTCAGAAAGAATAACGCTCAAACATACCACCTGACTCGGTATTGAATAATGCCGCTTGGAGAGCCACCTTGTGTGTTCCTGCAGTAACGAGGAACAATGAGATCCCCTCACAAAACAGACTGTGACTACTCATGCGGTCACAGGAAATGACATTAGCCTTTAAGCAGAGCTCCGTCTCTCCACAGGAAATAGAGTTGAGTCGCACTTGAAGGAAGGCCGTTGATGGCGTCTGAGGAGGGATCAGTGCAGTTTGCGGAGAATGACGCCGAAGTTTTGTGGTTAATTTGTGGACTTCTTTGTGAATTAGCTTCACATTTAGTGAAAATGCTTCTTGAGCAAAATTTAGAGCTTCTTTGTTGTGTTTGTTATTATGCTATTTATAAATGCTTTCTCTCCCATGAAAGTGCAAGTGTGCACGCGTGTGTGTTTGTTAGTGAGTGTGAGTGCGCGCGTGCACTGTAGCTCTGCATGTGTATGTGGCATCACACTCAGCAGCCCCTCACTAAACCCTCTTATCCTTCCTCTGGGGGCACAGCTTAGTGTAAACAAAGGGAGGGAGAGCGAAGAAAGGGAGAGGCGGAGTGGATTATCATCCCTCTCCTCTTGAATCCGGGGGAGATCAGCGAGTCATTTACACAACATAATTCATTTAAGATGTATTATTCCCCAAAAACTAATGGACTTAAACACAACAGCTGTTGCCAGCATATGACACACTCCAGTCAGTTGAAGCAACCAGTGAAAGCATAGATGTCACCACCGTTTGGTGCCCCGGCATACGAGCCTTTCCCCCCCCTGTGCCCTGTGAAGGCTGATGTGAGATTTTCAATTCCTCCTTCTCACTGGGCTCCAGTGCTGAACTTCACTTAATGTCAGTTAGACGAGTGACAAGATTTCTATATGTCATATATAGCTCTTATACACACATACACACGCACGTGCACACGCGCACTTGCACACACACACACTCAGCAGGGTTGCCCCTGTAAAGCCTGGTCCCCAACCGAGTGCAAACGGCTATATCCGTTGTTACCTTGGTGACAAATTTGTTGCACAGCAAAGAAACACACACACACACACACACACACACACACACACACACACACACACACACACGTGGATCTCAACCCAGCGATACGGCATGGCAGCAGAGATACTGTGGCCTTTTCCTGCTTTAACAAATGGCATCAAAAAGAGCGAATAAATCGCAGCGCATTGTTTCCACTGTCGCAAAGGTGTCGCAATTTAGCAGCAAAAAATGCAATTATATTATTCATGACAGGCATTGTGAACAATAATCCATACTGACTGTTTCTCTTTTTCTCATTTTGTCTTTCATTTCCTCTCCCCGCTGGCCTGACTGTTACCTGACCACTGTTGTTTCATCAACAGGTAAGCACACAATTTCCTGTGCACTGACACAAGTCTGTTATCTGACTTGGTTCCCATCCCCTTGTGCACATCCATTTGTCCCACACTTGATCAAAGCCTTTTTGCCTGACAGGTACCTCGACATTAGCAGTGCCGCATTTATTACATTCAGTTCTCAGGAGTGAAAGTGGAGGCCAAAATTAAATTTTCTTGCTGAATATAATATGAGGGAATTGGATTTGTGATGGAGGAGCCCTATTTCAGTGTAAAGTCCAACTTTTTTCAGTGAACATCGTCGCAGCAGCATTCGCTATATAGATAGGAGCCCCATCATTCCCTGTTCAGCCACCAAGTGTTTCGTCTCTTGGAGGAATTGTATTGTACCTAAAGTCTTTATGTCAATCAATCTGCTTCCTTTCCTTTGTCCACGTTTGCAAAGGAAAGAAACACTGAGTGAATATGAAGCAGTTGTCATCATTTCCCTCCCTACATGAACACTTTTATTTTTACTCTGCTTGCTCTGAAAGTTGCATCCAGTTTGTCTCTTTTTTTCACATCTTTCCCCCGATTCTCCAGTCGAGACCCCATAAGCACATTTCTGACAGCTGCAACACTGACATTCAGCACATACAAAACCTTTTTCAGTTGCAGAATAATGAGCTTCCAAACTTTTGCATTGCATTTTGACCCTGCTATGGATGAAGCCCTGGGCAGCCTGAAAAGGATGGTATTGCGGGACGTCTCTACGCAAGTGAATTGTGTACGTTGGGCACTGACCTTTTAGCTCTAAGCAGCACTATAATCCCCATCTCCTGTAGTAATTTGAATAATGCACAGCGTGTTCTTGGCAAAGTTTCAAAAAAACAACACGAGAAACTTTTGACTGGGTATATACACTGTAAATCTGAAGCAAGATTCTTAGAGCTCTGAATAAAAAAAACCCCAAAACAATGCAATGCATTATATTTCATACAAAGTACCAAGATGAATGTTTGAGCTGAGCATTCAATTGCACTGTCAATAAAAGGCATCTGAGTCAATTTACAGTTCATGATATTTAGGTTGAGCGCAGGTTTCTCAGACAAACAACAAATACTTGAAATTACACCGTGGTCATTCCTTGGGTAAACAAAATGAAAATTCGAAGCTAATGTTTTCTTTGTCAAAAAGAAATGTCTTGAGTTACAATGAATTCAAAATGTGAGTGTTCTCAATAGAGACAGATGCTTTTTGGATCAGCAAAACTTCCATTAGATTTTTTCTACATAAAGTGTAAAAATACTTTATTTCAGTAATGTCAGATTCTGTATTTTTTTACTCCTGACCCCTGAATATAAAGAAACACAATTTTTCCCTCACTGTAAAGTGCCTGTTTGGGCTGCGAGCAGCAGGGGGAAAAAGAACGAGCAAGTAAAATCTAATCACTGTTAAGTGTTTCTGATGGGGGTGGAAACTCAAGTGCATGAGTATGCTCAGAGTGTTAAGCACAAGCAATTAAAACTACAGACCTTTAAGCAAAAAGTGTCATTCATTCTAATGCCGTGTCTCGAAGGAGAGGCAACAACCCGAGCATCTGTTTCAACGCACTATGTTCAAAAAGAGGCCCTCTGTGGAGACAGGCTTTAGTTAGCCTGGAGTTAAAGGTTAGTGGGGAGCTTTCTGGGGTCAAGCCACTGATGGTGGCTGCAGTAAATATCTCTAATGGCCAATAATAAACACGGAACATATAAGGTCTCTGCTATTGTCAGCAGAAAGCTTGGCACTACATCATTGTAATGGCATCCCAAATGGACGCTGTCTGCCACTGTCTCTAACCACCCAAGGAAGGAACAGCCACCACAGCTTTATCTCTTTAACTACCCCAGGTGTGGAGGAAGACACCTTGTGGTACCTCATAAGATCTTACATCCACCACAATAAAATCCTGCCCAGTGAAAGGATCTAATATTAGCCCTGTGCTGCCAGTTTAACTGGCTTACCTTAGTGCTGGCTTGGACCAGTGTGTGAAGAGCTAAGCAGTAAATCTTCACTCTGCTCTAGAGCCATTACCCACCTGCACTCAGCTTTGCCATTATAGGAATAAATGAAGTGACCATATACAGCTTGACTCCTGTGCACTATTCAAATCATCACACTCACACATATTACGGGTGATAACAACAAACATTTGACAGACCTGTAACTCTGCTCAGATACTTATCATGAATATTTGTAGAAAACACAAAGAAGTAGTCCATGGCCTACAATGTAAATGCTCCCTGTCTTCCCATATATAGCATGCATTCAACTCACATAGACTGAAAAAACCTCCTGCACGCAGATTGCCAAATGGTAATGTTCTTTGTGCTTGACTCTTAGTATCCCGGGGAGAATAGTGAATGCCTACTGTAGTAGTCAGCTGAAAGAGAATCCATCTGCCCCCAGAGAGATGTTTAAGCTTGAAAGTGCTCCTGGAAGGCTATTCTGCTGCCCCTGCAAAAGTCCGTCCCACCACTGAGTGTCTGAATGTGCATGCGTGGAAAATGTGCCGTAAATGTGACATGACAACTTTTTTTGGAGAGAGCACAACTCTCTTTTTGTTGTTTCCTTTCAGATATAATGGATTACCCATGTTCCTATTTTTACTTCAGGAGTCTTTTTTTTCTGTCGTAAGAAGTGACTGCTCCTAGCTTAAATTGATGATACTCATCAGAGGGGTGAAATATGAAAATTATTTCGTTGTTCATTTGCAAATGCGTGTTGTGAAATGTGACAAAAAAAATTGGTGGTAAAATCTGAAAAAAAAAAAAAAATAGGAACAGATGGTGTGAATTGCAGGGTGATGGTGGATTTGGTGAATTCGGAAGCGATGTGAGCCCCAACTATTGTTTTAACAACAAGTGTCTTGCTCAGAAGTACCGGTATAGTTCGACCCAGTCGATAAACACAAATGGAACGGCATGTCAATCATCGGATGTGTGAAAAAAAATGAATAAAATCAGATCACATTTTATGTTGGTGGAAAAGTACAGAGAGGACACATCATTCAAACCAGCTATCGAACCAGGTATTTTAACAGGTGTGGTGTGCTAGAGTGTTAGTGTGGTCAAATATGCTACAGTTAAGCCATTAGTTTTTTCAAATGAAGTGATTTACATGAGCAAATGATTTAAGTGAAAAAATGTGACTTGTGACAGGTCAAGTTTGTTGAACGTCCCACGTGTCACCATATTGACACTGTCAACCCGAGAATAGCATGCTGAATGTATATATCACAGTTAGAACACAGTTGATGCCGTTTGATTCGCCATCTAACCATCGACTGCCAGCAACGGGTCCCTCATTACCCATCATCCCATTTGCCAGCTGCCTCATCATTACCCATCTCCCATGGTGGCCCCTGTCACTCAACATGCCCGGGAAGATGCTCGGAAGTCAATTAATGTGTGTTGTATGCATGCATGCATGTCCGTGCGTGCGTGCGTGCGTGCGTGCGTGCGTGCGTGCGTGCGTGCGTGCGTGCGTGCGTGCGTGCGTGCGTGCGTGCTCAATACAAACAGAAAGAAGGTATTTAGGCAGGGAGTAAATCGTACCCGGGTGAATGGTGTGGAGGTAAATGGTTCCAGTTCTTCAAGCAGTTTTTTTCTAGGCTTTTTCATGACCAGTGCAAAGTGTTGACTCTTTTGTACAAGGACAAGATATTCAAACACTCTTGCTTATTATGTGCTTGTGTTGTAAAGGTTCGTGCTAAGCACAGACATCCTTTTTAGTCATTTCACTTGTCTCTCAGCTGGCAGTTTCTTTAAAATTCCACTTGACTTTCTTGGAAATGTTACTCTTTTTTTTTTCACTTTACTTTGCAAACTTAAAATCAGATTTCATTTATTCACCTCATGTTTCAACAACAACTGAACTTTTCTCTATCGTCCGGTTGTGTTTTTCCCTTCAGTATTCATCTATGCATCTGTGTCAAGTGACTCTTATGAAGCTTACCGTTGCAGAATGTGAGACATCACAAATTTAAACAAGCAGAACCGGTTTAGCACAAAGTTTGTGCATTTATTTGTGGCTGCTTGGTTTTGTTTATGCAAGATTTCCACAAATGTAATGTAATCCTGTTGCATCTGCATGCGCAGTGATGCTTTGCTGCATATGAGCAAATCCTTCAGCTGGCTGTAGGATTCAACCTTCTGAAAAAAGGGAGGCGTCTTTACTGACCTGAAACTGTTCAGTATAAAATTGTGAGAATAGATCTTTTTTTTTCTTCTTTGAAATGTGTCTGTATTTCCTACATCATATAATTTGTAACTTTCAATCCAGCTTTAACTCAACATTTCAGTCATGTATTTAATTGAAAAATTCCTTTCGGACATGGATGAATCATTACTATCTGGCTATTTCTGTGGTTGCGTTTCATTGTAACGTTGTAAATTTTGTGCCATCATAAAACGGGTTTTGGTTTAGATTTCCCGTGTGGTTAACATGTTCAGATTTCTTACTTGAATTCGTCTCAGATATTCCAAAATGCAAATCCCAACATCGACTGTACAGAGTGTTTAAGTTACAGATATTTCATAACCAGATGTTTTTGCCAATTGGCTCCATTTGTAAGTAGCCGCTGTACCAATTTCAAATTCAGTGGGAGGTGTAGCTTGAATTTCTCAGGTCTAATGTGTTGGGCTAGGATGAAGCATGTGTGGGTAGTTGAGTGTTTACATCATCTGAAAATGTCAAAACGGATCATACTGAAGTAGAGGCAAATGAACAGATGATAAGAAGTGTGTATGTGTGGGGGGGTGAGAAAGGATGGAGAGAAGAGGAAAAAGAGAAAGTTTTCTCAATGCCAGATGGAGGAGCAGTTGGCACCTCTCTCATTACTGTGGGGATGGATTTTCCTCCATCGCAACAACACATGCACTCGTACAAACGCGCACGCACACATGCACGTGCACACACACACACACACACACACACACACACACACACACACACACACACACACACACATAGGGCTACCTCCTGTCACTCCACACCACCTGCCCAGCACCTGGTCATCAAAGACCAAGAGGGGCTCTAATCTCGAGCAGAGGGAGAAAGAATCAGAGCCACAGAGAAGCAATGGAAGGGCAACTGTGCCATATGCTTTCACCTTTGGTTGCTGTCGTCTATATAGATGCCTAATTCTTCGCTTGTGATCCATTATTTACCTGAATCAACTTCCTCATCCCCTGCCACAGTGGATCCCCCTTCAGTTATCTCTGTTGTGTTTGGACCAATATGTCCGTATCACTCCCTCACAATTAAGAGGAGGAAGAGGCCTGTCATGCCTGTGATAAATTAAATGTGACACAGATGGGTGGAGTTGCTTCTCTCTTTGATCCAAGCGGTGCAACAGAAGGACAGTCCCTGACCAACACATGTCAGACAAAACTGTTGGGCACCACCAAAGATAGCTTTACGGTCCCATTGGATGTGAGCCACGGGGGCGAAACCATGGAGAGACGAACAGAGATGCAGTGGATTCACTGAGACAATGCGTGGAAACATAGCTGCGATTATTGATTCCGCTCTGATTTATTTGGCATGAAGAAAAAGTTATTGATAAAATGTGTGATAAAGATTCGAGGCGTCACCATGTTGAAAGCTGCACGCAAAGTTTTGAATAAATAATATCTGCAAGTGCAAACTTCTGTCTCTATGCCTGTCAAGCTGGATCTCTGCTCAAGCTGTAAGCTGCAAGGTGACAGTCTGAGTCAGAGCTGAACAATGTGCCCCAATCCAAATGCACGCAGCCTCATTGTCTGCCAGACGTGTCACTCAAACAGCAGGCCACCGCGTTGTGTTGCTAAGTATTCAGAAATACCTCATGTACAGCAACACGGGCCAATGTGATTTTCGGCGCTGAGGCGGTTGCTTTGTCACCTTCCTCCACCTTTGCTGGCTACGAATTGAATGAGTGACATTTACTTTGCCTCTCGCATTCACTGCCTATTTGCGAGGAGTTGATTTGAATCTTGACAACATCAGCAAGAATCAATGGCGGCAAACTGATATGGCATTACAATCCAATACATGAAATGATGAGTGCTTCACAATGCCATGCCACCGACGAGGATGGCTCAAGTTCCTCTAAAAGGCATTGTACGAAATGGCAGAGATGTTTGTGATATTGGGCTCAGTTTGTGTATGCAGAGGAGCCACGAGTAGGAGGTTATTGGAGAAAAAAACTTCAGGGGGTCTGGAGCGAAAAGGTCTTTGGGTGGGAGAGTTGATATTTCACTGAAGCTGACACATCAATGTAAAGAAACCCCTGTGCGCCATACCTGTGGTTATGATAATGTTAGGAATGCATTGTCATTTACACTCACACGGATAATTGCACCCATGTCGTGAATTAATTCACACGTGAAAATATTAACACTGGGAAATTATGCAAGCCCGATTTCCAGAGACAGAGCAGACACTTTGTCAATGGAGTGGGCGAAATCAGCCCATTGAAACTACAATGGCTGTTTTGATTGTAATGTAATACAAGCGTCTAAAAATGCTCATTGCCTAATGGCATACTCAGGGCTATTTTTTAACACTGTAGACTTGAAATATAATAGTTACTATGAGATATGATGCCACTGCTTCATCGAAAGTGGGTGGAGGGTGAAGGAAAATCATTTTGCTATCACCCTAATGTCTTTGGATATAATAGCCTTTTAGATTCCTGCTTTACAGCATGGGTACCGCCGTACTTACACCAAACTGTCTCCAACCAACCCAGGTTATTCAGGCTTGGAAGTCTAATGAGAACAATGACCTTGTGTTCCATTCGGGTGGGTGGAAAGTCTTTCTATCTCTGTCCCCCACACCATACTACCACCCCTCCCCTCTCGGCCGTCCATCGTTAAGAATTTCCTCCTTTTCTCACCCGTCTTTCTTTCCTTTTCATTTCCCCGGTCATGTTTTTGTCATCCTTTCAACTCGTTTTCTATCTCTCTTTGTCTCTCTCCCCGTCCACGTGGTGTACTCCACTGGGCTCTGCGCAGGCATCCTAAATACAATTACAGTCCACAGCTGAATGGAGAGGAAGGGTCCACTGGGATCCCTGGAAACAGGAAATGGTCAGGAGGGTTGGACTGAGGAGGGAACGGCAAATCCCTAATTCAATTGGCTGAACCTTGGCAACAAGCCCCTGGCGGCTCTTACTGTGGAATCAGTGGAATCAAACAATGCGGCTCAAACCGCAAGAGAGATTTTCGTCCACACTTGCAAACACACACACACACACACACACACACACACACACACACACACACACACACACACACACACACACACACAC